>PVJH01010838.1:0-71808 GCA_004026705.1 Nesogale talazaci
GATATGCAGGCCTCATCAGGCACTACACAAGATTTGCAAGAGCAGGTAGATTCTTTAGCAGAAGTAGTACTACAAAATAGAAGAGGTTTAGACTTACTTGCTGCAGAGCAGGGAGGTATTTGTTTGGCAATTAGTTCTTACAACACTATTTTTTTGTTTGTTTGTTTGGGCATCACTGCCCTCTGGTGGTCATGGGAGCTACCCAGCGCTGCTCCTGAGAGCCGCCGCTGGAAACACAACTCTGTTTTATACTTGCCCTCTTGAAGGAAACACAGAAGACAGGGGTGCTGCAGCAAGGTGTGATGAAGAAACTAGATAGTGCCTGGCTATCAGAAAGGATAATATCTGTTTTAAAAACAAGCCATCATCTAAGTGAGATGCCAACTAAGTCTACATAAAGGAAGCACAGCAGCCTGCGTGATTCAATGATTTCAAATAGCATAATCTAAATCTAAGAAGGGGGAAGGGGGAGTGATATCAAAGCTTAAGTTGTGAAATTCTTGTTTGCAGAAGGAATGGATAATAGTGAAAGCCCAAGATATATTTGCAGGATCTACATAGTCTCCAGTGATTTCCCACTAACCATAATCCAGAGATAGGAATAACCTGGTTATCAGACAGAGTATTGTAGAGACAATTACAGTAGATTAAAATGAAGAGTAGGAACTGAATGGTTAAAACCTTGTCATTTGATCTTTTGACACATTTTTAGTTTGTTCTGGTTTTTAGTCTTTTCTGTTTTCTTTCAAACTGGGGTTTATGATCCTGCTGTATTTTGTTATTGGTGGTAGCCTGCTCCACTCCCTGCACGTGTTTTTCCATGGTATATTGAAAACCAGGATGGGTGAACCTATAGACACAATAACTAGATTGAGGGTTCCTTTGGGGGCTGGGGAAGTGATAACAAGAAGAACAAGAAGGAAGGAAGTGTTTTAAACCCGATTACGTTAGCATTTGTACAACACTTCTTAATATGACTGAACTATTGAATTGTTTGCTTTCTGGATTATAAGGTTTAAGAAAAGAATCTATGCAATGACAGCAGACTTGTTTTTTAGGTTTAACCGATCAGGCACACGTAGGTATGCCACTGTCCAATCCCCACGCTCACATATCCCGCTTTCCACTCTCCTGTCAATCCTGACTTGGTCTCTCTTCCTCCTTCAGCTGCGCCAAAGTGCCATCTTTTGCACAGACCTTGGGAGCAGCCATCATCTCTCAGAGATCTTGCCTATCTCCCTGGTCCGGACTGTCTCTGGACGTTGAACAAATCTGTAACTTTTACTTTAACTGCGTGTGAGTCTTCCCTCGGGGACAGTCATAGGACCCTGCCTCCGTGGGGTTCATGTCCCTCTGCATGGAGTCAGGCAGCAAGCAAACCCAGAGGCAGGAGCGTCCGGTCAGGCTGCTGTAAGCAGTATAGAGAAAAGGAAGCAGCCGAAGCAGGCAAGACAGTTGGCCCCCAGAGATGTTTCAGCGGCATCCTTTCCCCTGCTTGCCTCACTCTTGTTTTCTTGTCATCAGTCTTGGTATCCGGTTATAGTCTGATTGTGTTTCAGAAGTAAGTTGGGGCTTTCGACTCCCATAAAGAGTTAGTGTCTCAGAAACCCACAGGGGCTGTTCGATCCTACCCAATCAGGTCGCCAGGAGTCAGAATTGAGTTGAGTTGAATTGAGTTGTTTTGTTTTCAGCTTCCTTCCTTTGCTGCTTCTCAACTCAGCTCCCCCCTCCCTTGGCCCACCTCCGCTTCTTCCCCCAGGTTCACCCCCCTCCAAGGCTTCCGGAACTGCTGCTCAAGGTCTTTTTTCACTGGCTTTCTGGACCAGTCCAGCCTCACTCCCCAGCACGAGAGGAGGTTGGAAAGTTAGGGGCTTTTTTTGCTTTCTCTTTTTTAAGTCAGCTATTTATTGCTGCATTTCATTGCTGAGTTTGTTGCTGGAGTCCCCACCCAGAGTCTCCCTGCCAAGCCTGAAAAGAACACACACACACACACACACACACACACAACCCTTTTCTCTTGGCTTGAGTTCAGACGCATGTTCTCCCAAGTGAGTGTGAGATTAAACTTCCTTCTTCCTCCTGAGATTGTTGAACTAGGCAGGGGAATTTTATGACAGGCATCTTTGAAAGAGGGCAGAGCTGGGCAGGGCTGGGAGCCACCTGTGTGTGTTCCTGCCTCTCAATCTGGTCTTACGGGAGAAGAGAGGTCAAGGCGAGTAACCAGTCCCTCCGGAACAAGAAGACAGACCTTCTTCAGCTGATTTCGGGTGTCCAGGCCCCAGCACCCCAGTTGGGCCGCCTCACCTGCTCTACCGAGACAAAGCCTTGGAAGCCTTGAGCCCACAGGTATGCTTCCACCTGAAGGCAAAGGAACCTGAGACTCAGATGATGGAGAGAAAGGACCGTGGGTGTGGGAAGGATTGAAGATAAGGAAGGAAAGGACCCGGAGAGAAGGGAGAAGGGAGATGGGAGAAAGGAAACCACAGCGGTTTCTGAGACCCCAGGGCAGAAGGCAAACAGATCTCCACTGGGGGCAGGCACAAGAATGGGCAGGGGACTGTAAAGAGAAGGAGTGTGAGCTTGGGTTAATGAGCAGTGTCTGCCACAGGCTCTGGAGGTGTCCTTGCTGGACTTTGGCTGCTAACCACAAGATCAGCAGTTCGAAACCACCAGCCTCTTCCACAGGAGAAAGGTACGGCTCTTTACTCCTTTACTCTACTGGGTCCTCAAGCCTTGCTCTGAATTGGAATCGAGCCAATGGCAGTGGGGTTTGGAGTGTTTCTGAGCAACAGGCTCAAGGGATAAGAGCCAGGAGTTTTCTAACCTACCCGTGTCACTTTTTTCCCTCCTTGACCACGGAGCCCCCTTGACATACACGCATCTCTGCATCGTCTCTGTTCACTCCATGTCCTCTGACCAGAGGTTTGAAGAGTGGGTGAAAAGGTACAGGTGTGGCTCTCTGGCCCTGGAGTTCCACTTTTCTCCAAAGAAAAGAACCAGTATTTGAAAAGAACCAGCATTTGAAAAGCCTGGGTTTGCTCATCTGTCAGATCAGTGATCGTCCGAGTGGCCCCGACGGGTCCCTGGCATCCTAGCATTACCCAGGAGTCTCTGATAACAGTGGCCACCCCTCATAAACTGGTCCCTGGAGAGAGGAGGCAGCTTCACAAAATTCATACAAAAATGGAATCAGGGGACCCGATCACAAGGCTCTACATATGACCCCCTCCTTGGGGGATGAAACAGGAAAGTGGGTGAAGGGAGATGTGGGAAAGTAGAAGACATGACAAAAGAATAATACTTTTGATCAAGGGTTTGTGTGGAAGGGGGGCAGGGAGGGAGAAAATGAGGAGCTGGTACCAAGGGCTCAAGTAGAAAGCAAATGTTTTGCGAATGATGAGGGCAACAAACATACAAATGTGCTTGACACATGGATGGATGATGGATGGATGGAAGGATATAAGAGCTATATGAGCCCCCAAAAAAATGATTGGGGTGGAAATATAATGGAATTTTCCCATGAACTTTTGGAAGCTCACTGGCATATACAAGGTATATTATTCTCTTGGAGAAGCTTGCTTTCACCTCTGCGGGGAGGGTACCACTGTTACTCCACGCTGAGACACGGCATTCTGGGTTAGGTGTCAGGCCACTAACCACCGTCCAGCCGTTGTTCTGCAGGACAGAGGTGACATCTGCTCATCAAGAGGGGACAGCCTCAGACACGCCCACAGGGGCAGCTCAAGTCTGTCTGGTCCCGTGGCTAAGTTTTGGGGAGGGTTGGAGGCATGAGGTGCTGAGAGGCTCAACGCCTGACTTTGGCTGCCTGGCTGCTCCGTTTGCCCCACCCCCCATCCCACCCCTCTGCCCACACTAGACCACGTGTGTGAGTGAACAGAATGGACTTTGTGCAGGGCGGTCCTACCAGATGGTTCCGGAATCCGGTCACCAGGGACATGATGATTAACGAGACAGAGTGACAGGAAGAGACCAACATCTTGCCCGGATTATCGTCCTCTTTAAACACCACTGCTGACAGGTTCCGTGAAGAAGCAGGGAGATAGGATTTGCCGGTTATGCTAGCTGGAGGGGGTGGGGGCCAGATGGGGGAGGTTGTCTATTGAGTAAGTGTTTGGCCCCAATGAAAAATTTAGAAGGTCAAGAGGTGGAGGAGGGGGCAATTCAGGCAGAGAAAGAAGGGGCTGTGTGACTGGCAGGAGGGGAAGGCACGGAGGGGTCGACTCCCAGGCTTAGAGTTTGACTTTGCCCAGGGTTGGCCCCTGTCTGTCTGCCTGCCTCGGGGCTTGTGTCTTCTGGTCGTTGTTTGCACCTCTTTCTGAACTAAGGAGCCCCTGGGTGTTGCGACCAGTAAAGAATTGGGCTGCTCATCAAAACACTGAATGAGATCTGCATGCAGTTGATGTATGTATGGATTGTGAGGGGAGGTGTATGAGTACTCGATAAAATGATGCATTTTTTTAAAAAGAAATGGGGGGGAATGGAAAGGAGAGCTTTTTTTTCTTTTTTAAGAGGAGCTTATACCAAGGGCTCAAGTGGAAATTGTTTGGAAAAGAATGTGGCAGCATATGTGCAAATGGGCTTGATACAGATGATGTACTGCATTTATAATAGCTATAAGAGCCCCCAATAAAATTATTTTTTAAAAAAGACTGAAGAGGAAAATCCACCCCGAGATGCCTTGGAAGAAAGGCTTGGCAATCTTCTTCCAAGAATTCAATCTCAGAAAAGCCTCCAAGGCACGGGACCCAGCAGTGTGGGGGGTGACTGTGTGACAGCTGGCCCTGGTTGTGGGCTGACCTCCATGCCCCCAGCCCATGTTACATACCCGGCAACACCCATACAACAGAAGGCCATGGAGCAGAGGGGTCTGACTTCATTGGCACGTCTGACCTGGGGGGTGCTCAGAGCCACAGTTTTCTTACCTGCCCCCTGAAGGCAGTCGCCTCCATGGGAGAGACCAGCCTGCCTTGTAGCTTCTCAGGAGACTCTGTGGCACTCTTAGGTAAATGTCAGCCTGCCGCTGGGTTGATGGTTCAAGCCCACCAGGCACACCCAGGGAGAAAGGTGAGGCAGTCTAATCCCATCAAGACTGACAGGCTTGGAGACCAACCTTCTGTGGGGTCCCTGCGAGTCTGAAGCCCCTCTGGCCTTCCCGGAACTCTTTAAAGGAGGGGAAAGCCGTGTCTCTACTGAGGAGGTGCTGTGGGTTTCCATCTGCAGGTCTTTCAGATCACGGCCCAATTTGTCACTCACTCTTGGGTTTAGGCCCTGGCCCATCTGTCAGTGTAGGCTTGCCTGTTGCTTTGGACACATTGTCAGGAGTGACAAGTCCTGGGAGAAGGACATCAGGCATGGTAAAGTAGATGGACCACGAAAGAGAGGCAGACCCTCGGGGAGGTGGACGGGCACAGTGGCATAGGAACGCTGGTGAGGGTGGGGCAGGACAGCGCCGTGTTCGTTCTGCTGTGCACCGGGTCAATAATGGCCAGTTCTACCCACAAGGAGGCTGTGGAACCAACCTCCTGGGTCTTCCAGACTAAGAGGGGCTAGGGAGAAAAGCCAGGGACCCGCTTCTGGGAACCAGCCGAAGAAAACTCAGTGGATGGAAATTGTCTGCTTTCAAGCAGTCCCAGGGGTGGGCACTCTTGCTTCTATTGGTTAAGGGCTCCGTCTGGGTCTGCTCCCCAGCAGCAACAAGACCTGCCACACCAAGCTGTCACGCCAACCCACGCTAATCTGGGTGAAGTGCTTGCCACGCCGCTCCAGGTGGACTGCGTGCGGAGAGAGCTACGCTCCTGACGCAGTGGACCTTGGTGGCCACCTTTCCGTGAACAAGCTGGTCGGCGTCCTCTGACCAACAGCCTGTGCTCACTTCCTGTCTCTGTGTCTCATCGGAATGAGGCACCCAGAAGATGACCAGTTTTCACAATGCTGTTGCACCTCTCATAGATGGCAGTGTAGTGTACACACGGCTGATACAGACACCCGCTTTATCAGGGCTGGTCTGGAACCAAGGCACAGAGCTCCCGGGCACAGTGCTTTGGGGGTAATCTTGCAGGCCATCCTCACCCAATTAGGTCTTGGGATGGACAGGTCTCAACAGGGAGAGAGGGGGCTGTCCCACAGAACTATGGGAAAACCCAGATGGGTATTCAAAGGCCCCTTCAGGGACTGATTCAGTTCCCTGGACAGTTGAGACATCTGCTAGCTTTCAGGTGTGACCATGTTTGGAGCCGCCATCACTGAGGACCTCTGGCATGTAGGCACTGAGGGAGACACTGCGGGTGATGGTCCAATCAGGTGAGCCTGGAGGAAGTCTCCTTCCCAGCTGACCTCCGTAAACCAAGCAAGAACAGTCTCTTAGCCACTCTATCTTGGCACATAGCTGCCTTGCTGAGTCAAACTACACTAGGCCAAAGGGAGCACCCAGAGTTCAGGACCACCTTGAAAGAAAAGGGGTTGTCTCTTGAGCAGGGACCAGCAAATTACAGCCTCTAGGCCAAATCCAGCACATCACCTGGTTTTGTAAATAAAGTTTTATTGGAACATGACCACATCCTTGAATTCCTCTCTTGTCTGTAGCATCTTCCTGTTACAATCACAGGGTTGGGTAGTGTGACCCAAAGCACATGGCCTGCGATGCCTAAAACATTTACTCTCTGATCCTTGACAGAAACGTTTGCTGATCCCTGGAATGGGACAATCAAGTGGCCAGAGACTGGCCGCCTTGGGTGTGTGGTCTAACCCTTAGCAGCTGTGATACTTGGGTTTACTGTACCAGCTAGGCCAATGGGAACATGTGGGCAGAGTTCGGTCGGGTTGAAGCTTAATTGGAGGATGACCAAAATAAATAAGACAGCTGGCATCCCCTCTCTCTCTTGTTCCCTGGTGATCAGACCAGAATGCTGCTGCTGCTGCTGCTGCTGCTGCTATTTCTCTGCCTCAATCTGTGTGCTACACTGCCTGTGGATCAAGCCAACCCATGTATTGCGTTGTTAGAGCCTGAGGCTTCTTCCAGATCTGCTTGATGCTGCTGGTTTGTACATTGCTTGAACTTGAAGCTGGTAGATCTTGGCCATGCTTGAGTTCCAGATTCCACCCGTGCCTGCCTCACTAAGCTCCTGTGCTTCTGGCTGTTGCTGACCCACACTGCTGCCTGTGGGCAGACTCTGCCTGCCTTACCTCAGGTAAGACTCTGCTCTCTGCATCCTTGACTTTGAACCCAGCAGTCCACGTGGGCTGAAGGACTTCCAGTATATCAACTATTCCACAAAAGTGAGTTAAACTGAGCCCTCTGTACTGCCGGGTGGAAGTAGCTGCTATATTCCTTCTTGCTATATAAATCTATCTTCATAGATATATATAGTATGTATATATATATATATATATATTATCGTAAGTATCCTGGTTTTGTTTCTCGAGAGAGCCCTGTTAACACAGTGGCTCTGTGACTTGACCTCTACATGCTTCAGTTACTCTGCCTTCTCCACTGAGTTGTTGCATGATTGAATTCATTAGAGTAAGAATAGGCTTCATGTGTGGTAAATGCTCTGTGTTTGTTGTCTTATTCTGGGAATAATTTTAAAAATCGAGGGAGAAAAACTCCCAAGCCCTGCATCTCTCTCGTATCTTCTTACACGGCGACTCCATGCTGCTTTGCATGGCTCAATGATCCTCCTGTTGCCCAGAGCTGGAGCAAACCATTAAAACCAATAAATAAAATTAAAATGGGGCGTAATGGAAATAATGGGCTTATTTCCCTCTGAAATAAATGTCGTGGGAACATATTGTTCCAGCCACCAGTCTTATTGCTTATGGATTTATTCCCTGTTTATCTCCTTCTGTATTTGGTGACATGATCAATAATTGGCTATAAATACCTAGGGTTTACAAGGAAAGCCATTTAGAAAATGAAGGGTGGCCTCTGGTTACTTCGATTACCTCACATAGGCTTGGGCCTCAAGTATTGGTATTCAGGAGTGATGGGAAACCGGTGACAAGGGGCAGCAGATCTGAACAGGATTGCATCACCTCTAGAATCCAAGAAGGACCCTTGGAGTTCCCCAACAGGGGGGAGGGAGTACCTGCTGGTATAAAGGATCATTTATGAGTGCACATTGCGTATGTCAATATGTACAGCTGTCTGACTCTTATTTTGACGTCTGCCGGTGGTATGGTGGTTGAGAGTTGGGCTGTTAATCTCAAGTTCAGCAGTTCAAATCCACCAGCTCTCCCTAGGAGGTGAAGCTGTCTCATAAAAATTCATCGTCTCAGAAACCCACAGAGGCAGTTCTACTCTGTCCTGCAGGGGAACTGTAAGGTGGAATAGACTTGATGGCTGTCTGTCTGGTGTCTGTCTCAATCTTGTCTCTTTCTTTGTAAGGGTGAGTCCTTTGAACATTGCTGAGACCTCTGTGGCGTTTCTATCACAAAAGAACACCCAGAGAGAGAGAGAGAGAGAGAGAATCTGTCCCTTGAAATAAAACACCTGGGCTGAGCCCCGGTGGCATAGTGGTTGTGCGTGGGACTGCAGCCCACTGGGATGGAGGTTCGATTCCAGCTCCACGGAGCAAAGGCTGGGCCTCCTACTCCCATCACCTGAGGGCAGTGATGCCAAAAAAAAACCCCAAATAAAATAAAATAAAATCATTTAAAAAAGGGCTGAGGCCCGGTGGTGGAGTGGTTGTGGGCAGGACTGCGGCCCACTGGGACGGAAGTTCAATTCCAGCATTGGGGCTGGGCCTCCTACTCCCACCACCGGAGAGCAGTGATGCCCAAAAAAAAAAAAAAGAAAAGAAAGAAAACACCTGTCCATGTCGTGTTGTGAGCAGGTAAGGGTGGACAGAAAGAAGCCTCAGGAGAGCAAGCAATGAGGGCCTTTGGTGGTGACCTTCAGTTTGAAGAATTCCCAAGAAGTTGACCCAAATGGTAATTCCCAGAAGAGGAGGTTCCAAGGTCAGATCATGTCCTCTAAGCAGTGGAGAAAAGACTATTGGACGTGGGACAAAGAGGAAGCAACCATGGGGAGGGAGGGAGCCACACCTGGGGGTTGCCTCTTGCTTTGTTTCAAAAACAGAAAGCCTTTGATTCTCGGAAACACCCTAGACTCTGCGCCAGGGACACGGGGATGAGGCTGGCCTTTAGCAGTCAGTTCCCAGTGGGGCACCAGCCCCCAATCAGGGCTGACAGGGAAGCACAACCCAAAGAGCAGCTGCCCTTGAAATAACCCCAAGCCACAGCAGCCCCGGTGGCTCAGAAGAGATTCAGAAGTAGATCACCAGATCTTCCTGCCAAGGTCCCTCTGAGTGATTTGAACTCCTAACCTTTGGGCCACCAGTGGACCATATGAGCTGTTTGTTCTACCTAGAGACTCAAGGAGCCTTCATGGAAAGAACCTGAGAGTGCCAGAAATTTACCATGAGCCAGGGTTCAGGGAAGGCTTCCCGGAGTAAGTACGGCCTGAGCTGTGGCGTCTCCATTAACCCCTCTCATTTCTGGTGAGTCCCCACCTCAAAGCAAAGCTCAAGGTCCTTTCTTCCATTCTTAAGGATATCATGACTCAGGCCATCACTTGGTCTCTACCATGTAAGTCCTCAAAACGGATCGGCTTCTGACTTTCCTCTACTCAGCTCACGGCTCTGGCCAGTGATGGCTTCACCATGCTGCTCGCGCTACCTGGAACACACTCCGGGAGACTCCCTTGACTTGTCTCTGTGTCCCTTCTCCAGAAAGCCTCCCAGACAAGGAGAGTGGCTGGATTCACCCTTGCTTGCACACCTAGCCCCATGTGGATAGCCGTTCCTCTCTGTACACTGTGCTTGTGGACTGCTCTTGCTGTTTTCAGTGAGTCTGTGCCAGCTCAAGGCAGTCCCATGCACAGCAGAAGGGAACATTGCCCAGCTCTGGACCAAGATCATAACTATTGCTATGTGGGTTAGGTACCAGCAGCCCCCGAGTCAGTCCATCTCATGGATAACTTTGCTCTCCCTGGCTAACCACCTGCTTTACCAAGGACGATGTCCTTCTAAAAGAATTAGTCCCTCCTGAGTGAAAAAAAGCAACACTCACTGCCGAAGCCTCCATTCTGACTCATAGCAAACCCTATGGGATAGGAGGATGCTCCTTGGTCTGATAATCACAAGGTCCACAGTTTAAAACCACCAGCTACTCCTCAAGAGAAAGATGAGAGTTACTAGTCTCGTAAAGAGTGCTCGTCTCCCCAATAAAATGCTGAAAAATGAAAAAGATTTACAGTCTCAGAAATCCCATGGGGCAATTCTGCTCCATCCTAGAGCATTGCGATGAGACTAGAGTCCACGGCAGCCCCTCCTGACATGAGACAATGAGTCTCCCATCCTCGCTTCTGAGAATAACTCTCACTGTCCTACCTCCAGGACAGACGTGTGTTCTATTGGCAGTCCAGGATATAGTCAATCTTTCCTGCCAACCCTGTCATCCAAGGATGTCAATCCCTCCAACTTCCTGATTCTCTGTCCAGCTCACACACGTGGGTAAGGACCCAGAAAAAATCAGGCACACCTTAGCCCTTGGCGTGATGTCTTGATTTTGAACACATCAAAGAGGTCTTGCATGGCAAATTTGCCCGATGCAATATGTCGGTTGAATTTTTAAAAACCATTTTATTGGGGGCTTGCCCAACGCTTATCACAATCCATGCATCCTTCCATTGTGTCAAGCACCTTTGAACATCTGTTGCCCTCATCATTCTCAAAGCATTTGCTTTCTACTTGAGCCCTTGGTACCAGCGCCTCATTTTCCCCCTCCCTTCCCGCTCCCTCCTCCCTCACGAGCCCTTGATAATTTATCAATTATAATCATTTTGTCGTATCTGACACCGTCCGGCGTCTCCCTTCACCCACTTTTCTGTTGTCTGTCCCCCAGGGAGGAGGTTATATGTAGATCCTTGTAATCGGTTCCCCCTTTCTACCCGTCCCCTTCACTCCATGGGATGAATTTTTCGACCGCTGCTTTCGTGGGCACTGACTGCGGACCCAAATAGGGTAAAATCTTCAATGACTTGGGTCGTGGGTCCCAGGGCAATGCAGCGCTTGGCAACGTCACTCCTCTCCTCGTTAGTCATGATGTTGCTCGAGGGGCGAATGCGAGGATTTTTCTTTGCCTTATGTTGAGGTGTGAACTCTGCTGTTGCCTTTGGTCCATACGTTCTCTTCACCTGCAGCAAGGGGGACATGTCATTTGTGACCAGTTGTGACCAGTTTCCCTCACATCCTGGTGCCACATTCTTCAATAGGCCAGCTCCAGTTGTGCTTGTGTGTGGCATGACTGGTATTCTTGGACAATTCCCATACGCTGTTGGATCGCCTTGTTCTGGCTGGAGTGGACACAAATATGGGTCTCTTTCGGTCAGTTAGCCAGGTGGCTGTCAGCCCAATACCTTGGCACAGAGGAGCAAGGGCTTCCAGAACTGCATCGTTGGCGGAAAATAAGTGCCATCGGGTCTGGAGCATAGGGATCCTTCTGAAAGGGCTGAATGTCAACCAATCCTGCTCCATCAAACCATCCGAGTCCACAACACGGGCCAGGTCGGTCTCTCTTCTGAGCCTTTGCACGTGTGCAAGGCTCCCAGGAGAACACCTTCACCTGCCTGCAGGTCACGACTCGCCCTAGGAGATGAGAGCCCCTTTGCTTCTCCAGCTCTGCCCCAGTCCCAGCACTGTGCCTAGCACTAAGAGGTTCCCAGAAAATGTCAGGTGCATGACGGATCAGATGAGAAAGATGTGACTGAGGTCCCCACGTAGCTGCTGAGCAGGCTGCCTGGAAGAATTCCCATCTGCTCAGCTCACAGCTCTGGCCAATGACGGTTCCACCTTTGTGTTAGAAAAGGAAAATGGGTGGCTGAGCGGGTGCTGTGGGGAGGACCCACCTCCATATCCACCTCCACAGCCACAGGAGGCCCCTCCCAGCCCAGACCAGAGTCCTTAGGCCTTCATATATCTGCTTTCATCCTTCTGACAGCCTCTGGCCCAGGATGCTCCCCACTCCCTAACTGGGTCCCCCTCTCTGCTCTTCCTCTACCTGGGGCCACCTACAACCAACTCCACACCACACCGCGGCCACCAGAGATCCTACCACTGAAGACAACCCACTGATGTGGGAGACGGCCCAGGAAGTCCGGCCCACCTGCGGATATTGTGGGACGCGGTAGGTCCTGCCTTGGGCTTGAGTCGGCACACCCCCAGGTGAGGACCACCTCATCTCTCAGCTTGTCTTGCACGCGGTGCTGGTCCCACACAGGCAACTCTTTTCTTTCTGTTATCCACAAAGACACCGATCTCTACTACCCACAAGTCAGAGCCAAATGGCTGGGAACGAACCCCAGCTAGAATATTATTCTCCAACAATAGCGCCCACCCACCGCCAACCCCATACTGACGGCTGCTGGCATCCCAGATGCAGAGACACAGACCTCTGTACCGAGCACAAGGGCGTGTCCTAGGAAGGTGGGGGATTGCTATTTTCTTCACACACACACACACACACACACACACACACTGATTCTGTATTTATATTATAGAGATTTATTTCATAAATCCCAAAGGGCAAAGCTAAAAACAGTTCCTATGGGTGAGGGAGAGCACGGTACGAGACCACCACAGTGTTCAGAGAACTGGATCACCACCCTGGCTACTGCCATACGAACCCAGAAACCCCCACCCACCCCACACCCACCCCGCCATTGAGCCCATCCCAGTCCAGAGGGATCCTGCAGGGCAGAGCAGAACTGCTCCTAGGGGATTCTGAGATGGTGAACCTTTAAGGGAGGAGACAGTCTCAGCTTTCTCCCAGGGAGCGGCTGCTAGGTTTGAACAGCTGACTTTTCAGTAAGTAGTTCAGTGCTCCTCTGCCACTGGAGGTCCTGTCATAGGACATGGAGACAAAGGAAATTGTCACAGAATCACGGCTGGTGGCAGATCAACCCATCACAGTCTCAGGAAGGACTACAGCACAGGTTCTGAAGCCGATGATCATCTTGGTCAGGGCAGGACTCGTACCCCCGTGACCCTACTTACTATCCCACAGGTTCTCAAGGGCACACCCAGGCAGATCCATGGGGATGAGTGAAGTCTCCCAGGACTGGCCAGGGCACTCAAAACACACACCCTAATGTGGATTTAGGGCTCCTACTGTAAACAGTAGCCTTCCACAATCTTAGTGTTCAGAAGGTCAGCTTACTTCAGTAGGTGTCTGAGTAACCAGGGAAACAAACTCTGTCTGCCTGCAGGGAAAGAGCCCTGGTGTCTGCAGGGTTGAGGTGTCTGCTGACACACCCACCAGTGGCTCTGGGGGAGAAAGATCTGGCAGGCTCCCTTTGAGAGTTTGACAGCCTTGGAAACCCTCAGAGTTTTCTGTGTTTGCCTAGAATGAAGAGGCTTCTGCGGTCCACTCCAGGTTCAGTGAGGGGGAAAGAAAGTCCTTTGGACATGGTTAGTACCTGCCATGGCACAGGATCAGGAATCCGCTATGTGTTCGTCGCTTCTTCTCCAGAGGTAGCCAGGCAAGCGTTTCCACTTTGGGGATTCTCTGTTTCAAGAATTCTGGGAACAGTTAGTGGTGTATCCTTGCAGAAAGAGAACCAAAAGTCAAACTCATTTCCATCCACTCAATTCTGACTCTTATCGACCCTCTGCACAGAATAGAATTGCCCTGTGGGTTTCTGAGACCCTTTAGGAGAGCACAATGCCTCATTTTCTGCCCTCTGGCTGGTGGGTTGGAACTGTTGACCTTGTGTTTACCAGTCTACTGCACAGCCCAGTATGCCAGCAGGGCTCCTTCTGAAAGAAAAAGAAGCTTGATGTCCAGCCAGTAGGTTCTAGAAAAACTAAAGCACTAAAACTAATCAAAGTGTGTCCAGACCTTCCTTCTGGAAAAGCTGCAGCTGGTTCTAATTATAGCCTGATATAATGTTATCTATCCATTATCTGGCCCCGAGTTAAACACACACACACACACACACACACGCCTCAGAAAAGAACAGGCAGTAAAGTTCAACCCCTGCCTGGCATGCATGTCAATCAAGGGAGAGGCAGAGCATGTCCACAAAGACCAGGGTTCAGCTCAGATTTTACTTGACTTAGGGCTGATGCAGACATGATTGTGGCTGATCTTGGATCCCAGCGATGAGCTAGGATGCAACTCCTGGGGTCTATCTTTCCAACACCAAAGGAGTCAAGTGGCATTAAGAACATGGAGGAGAAAGACAAGTTAGTCAAGTGAAGGCAACAAGGAAGGGCAGCCCAGGAGAGGGAACTTCAGTCCATGTGCAAAGCTGGACAGGGGCCCATGGGGTGCATTTAGTGAGGTTCTGAGCACCTAGAATAGGATGTGAGGTAGGAATGAGGTGTGGCCAGCTTCACATTGGAGCATCATGCAAGGCCTTCTAAGTCATGTTAAAGACCTGGTATCTTATTCTGAGAACTCTGGGGAAGCCAGAATCAGTTCAAGCCTGAGAAATGCCCACTTCACCACCAACATGCTCTCTTAACCCTCTCGGCACCAGGGAAAAGAATGTCTCTTTTTCCTACCAGCTTGGCTGGGCAACTGATGATGGTCGAGCCAAAAGCAGCCTGTGCACATGAATGAGCTGACTCTTGCTCCTGTAGGGCCACTAAGAAATGGTGCTACCCAACAGACTAAGGGGTGCTGTGATGGCGGCAGGGTCCCACACAAGGACTCCTGTCCTGGAAGCAGCTGGGGAGTGGGGTTCAGCAACAGGGAAATGCCAAGCCAGTCAACCCCTTCTGAACAAGGTCCCTCACTGTCACACACTTTTCCAGACAGGCAGAGAGCACCAGCCCGCAGTGCTGGAGGAACCTGCCCCCCACGCGCACACAAACAAGTAGTAAATGTCTGGTCAACCTGATTACAAAGTGCAGCTTCTTTCTCCAGCATCAAGGGCTTTTCTCGATCTGGTTCTTTCCAGGCCAGGACCATGCATACACCTTCCACGCTATTCAGTCTGGTGCTTGCATCTTCTGGAAGCATAGGTCCACGGCCAGAGCTGTTGTCCGGAGTGGTAGAGAGAGGAGTCCGGAGCGTTCCAGACATACAGACTTCCAGCTTAGCAACATTCAGGAGAGGAGAGCTTCTCTCTCCCTAGTTTCCATCTAGCCATTCCCAAGAAAAACTCTGATTGACTTTGCCTGAGTCACTTGTTCACTCTTGAACCAATCCCAAGTGAATCACAGAGCTCTGATTGGCCAGCTCATTATGACAGAACTGGGGTATCGTGCTGGATTTCTCCTCTCCACCACATCCAGGACCACAGACAAGTGGTTTCATCTCGAGCTGGAAGGTCAGAAAAGACATCCTACATGGGTACCTGTGGACCCAGTCAGACAAAGAGCACAGTGGATCGGTGTGTGGCTTGCAGGTTAAGCAGGTGCAAATCCCAAGGATGCTCCAGAGCACGTCCCTCTCGGAGTCGCAGCCCCATGCCTGGGCACAGCCTGCTTTCCCAGAAGCCCTCAGAGATTGCTCAGGAAGGGCATCCATTGTCTGTCTGTGCAGGTTTAACCAAGTGGCCGGCCCTCTCGAGATCCCAGCCTCCTTCTCCACCTGGTGGTTTAAGTGTCTATCTGCCTCAGAATCTGACTCATCCCATCTCCAAATGTTCTGTGAGCACTTCCTCCATGCTCAGCTTCCTGCTCGGTCTGCAGGAGGCCCCCACGATGGGAAGACAAGGCTGAAAGAAACAGAGGAGCTGAGCCAGACATCCAGAGTCTGGGTGATGTCGAGACAGGCAAAGAGACCAAGGACAGCAGTGAAAAGCCACACCCACCTACTCATTCTGCCCCTCCCCAACAACCCCACACTGCCCCTATTGTTAAGTCGGTTCACACTGACAGTGACCCTACGTACACCGAATGAAACAGAGCCTGGTCCTGTCCCATCCTCAATCATTGCTATGGTTGAGTCCATTGTGCAAACACTCTGTCAATCCACCTCACTAAGGATCTTTCTCTTGCTCGCTGACCTTCTACTTGACCGAGTGTGGTAATCTGGGTAGACTAGAGAAACAAATTCAGAGACACTCATATGTGTATAAGAAAGAGCATTATATACAAAAGCAATTGAATATTAAGAAAACATCCCAGCCCAGTCCAGTCCAAGTCCATAAGTCTGATATTAACCCATATGTCTGATACCAATCTATACATTTTTCTTCAGGAATTCACACAACATATGCAATGTCACCAAGTGCAGGAAGATCACAGGCCAGGGGGTGAAAAGTCTTGTAGATGCAGTGGCAATGAAAGAATTTTTGTGCTGGCAGGGGTCTCCCTAGGGCTCCTCCAGCTCCCAGATGCAGCTCCATCAGACTCCTTGTCAGTCATGTCTCCCAGGGAGTGTGTGCCCCACCTCCAGCAAGCTATCTAACTCCTTAGCATCTCCAAACAAGATCATCAAGCTGCAACCTGACTGACAGGTTAAACTCCACCCCTTCACTCTTAAGTCTTAAGTCTCAAATTGACAACAAATTGCACAACTATCACACCAAGCATGATGTCCTTCTCCTAGGGCTAGTCCTTCCTAAAAGCGTGTCTAAAGTATATGAGTTAAAGTCTCTCCATTCTTGCTTCTAAGGAGCATTCCCACTGTGCTTCTCCCAAGCCAGACTTGCTTGCTCTTCTGGCAGCCCATGGTATAGTCAATGTTCTTTACCAGCACCCTAATTCAAAGGCATCAGCTCTTTGGTCTGCACTCCCTGTCCAGCTCTCACAAGCATACGAGGTGATTGAACGTAGCAAAGCTTGGATCAGGCAAACTTGAGTCTTTTGAATGGTGTTAGCTTTTGAACAGTATCAAGATGTCTTTGGCAGCAGATTTGCCACATGGGATAAGTCAAATTTGGTTTCTTAACTGCTCCTTCCATGGGTCCTTTACATGAACCAAGAGGCAGAGTCATTCAAACAGAACAAAGGAGTCCTGCATGGTTTAGATCAGGAAAGGTGCGAGTAAGGGTTGAATCCTGGCACCGGGCTTGTTTGATCTGTAGGCTGAGCAAATCATTCAAGAAGTGGGACTGTATGAAGATGAAGAAAGCAGCAGGTTTGGAGGAAGGGTCATTAACGATCTGCAATATGCTTGCTGCACGTGAAAAGGACTTGAAGCACTTACCAGTGAAGATGAAAGACGGCAGCCTTCCTTCCATATGGACTGCAGCTGACATAAAGAAAGCAAACATCCACACAACCGGGCCAACAAGCCACATCGCAGCAAGCAGGAAAGGTCAAACTTGTCAAGGATTTCATTTTACTTGGATGTACAATCCAAGCCCATGGAAACAGCAGTCAAGAAACACAAAACCTTGGGTCATTTTATCTGTTTCTGAGCCAACATCTAGACCATGGGGAGTGAAGGGGGGGGGGGGGGAACTCCTCGAGTCCATGCCGATTCATAGTGACCCTATAGGACCAAGTAGAACCTCTTCTTTTGAGTTCCTGAGACTGAAACCCTTGAAGGGAGTAGAAAGCCTCGTCTTTCTCCCCGCGGACTGGTGCATGGTTTCAAACTGCCGACCCTGTGAATAACAGCCCACTGTGTGACCACTATGTCACATCTTGACACGTCGGACCTTTGTCCAAGGACCTTTACCCTGATGCTTCCCAACCTGAAGGAGGAATTATGACAATCTCCACTTGGAACCAGGAAGGGAAAAATAACAACAAACTGCTGTTGGGGGTTGGAGTGGCTAGAGAGGGAATTCTGATCCATGCCCCGAGAGGAGGTCTGCAGGCTCTCTCTCCACAACTCCTCCCACAGTGGGCCTGTCCTGGGCTCCTGGGGTTCAGGGTGAGTGGGTCCGAACCCCGAAGGCTCAGGGGTAGCACAAGCTGAGTGGGTAGCAGCCCTCAGGAAAGGCTATCAGGATGGGGGGCCCTTCTGGTCCCGCCAGGACTTAACCCTGGCCAGGTCCTGCCCTGAAGCCAGAATCTCTGGCAGGTGATCATGTCACCGCCCAGGTATGTGCCTCCACCTTCCACCTCTGACTTGGTTCTGTCTTCTGTTCAGGTGGCCAAGTGAAGCATAACTCACTGCCCTCCAGTGGACTCTCACTCCCCACCTCCCTCCAGGGCAGAAGTAACCACTGCCTTGTGGGTTTCTGAGACGGTAAGCCTTGATGAGAACAGGAAATCTCATCTTGCTCCCACAAGGTGGCTGGTGTGTTTGAACTGCCAACATGGAGTTTGCCGTCCAGTTCATGGACCACTGTGCCACCTTTCAGAGGCCTATCTGTGGATGAGAGCCCCTGTGGCTCTTGGTTTGAAATTGCCAAAGAACCTCTCCAAGCTGGCGAGCGAAACTGCCACGGTGACTAGAATCTGCTCTTCAGGCCCCCACCTCGAGCAATGCCCAAGGTGCATGCCATACCTGCCCTGCCCCCCCCCCCGCCTCCCTCTGAGCCCAGTTGCTGTGATGAAGTACCACCAGTGGGTTGACTGAAAGCCACAGAATCCATCCTCTCTCTGTCCTGAAGGCTAGCTGCCTGACAACATGTCTGCAGAGCTGAGTCTGTAAAGCCGACAACTTGGGAGGGTGGGAGGGGTGGGGGGCGGAAAGAAGGCTTCCTGCAGTGTGCCAGTGTCTGGCGGCCAAGGCTTCTGAGGGCTTGTGGTCACAGGCTTCCAGGCTTTGCCCCTTCTTGCCGGGGTCGGCTTTCCTCCATGCCCATATGCTTTGGCTCCTTATCCCCCACTGGCCCTCTAGTGACACCCCTCGCACTCTGCCTGCATTGCTGCCATGGCGGGTTGCCACCACCCATTCCTTGTCCCATCTCTGCTGGGTCTCCCACCCACCCGCGGGCACGCTCTGTGAATGTCCCTTCAGTCTGTTTGGCTATCTACCCTGTATTGGATCCTAGCCCCCTCCTTCCCTCCTGCCCAGCAGCCGGCTTTCCCTGTGACTCCATATGTACATGGCCCTGACCTTCAAGTCCCATCCAGGGCCCGAGCTCTTGGACTGTGGGTCCCATTCTGAGAACATTCCTGGTCACAATCTACTTTGCCATGAGGGCGGGGGAGTTGGCAATTTAAATTTCAGGAAATGACACTGCTACAAAATCTCTGGCGGTGGAATTGGGCAACAGCTCAGATTTCTAACCCCTAAGACCCCGAAGCAGCAAGGACAAAAAGTTTGCTGCTACTGCTCCCCCAGCTGTGGCAGAGTGACAGATGAGCACAGCATAGGGTGGTGAGGCCCAAGGAGCCCTTGGCACTGGTCCAGACCAGACAGGGTATTGGGAATGCTGCCGTGTGTCCTCTCTTGGGTCTGCGTCCTTGCAGGATGGTCTCTGGAGTCCATGCCTGTTGAGGTGGATGGTTTGGATAAAGGGAGTTCTGGGGGGGCAGGGGGAGAAGAAGAGGGGTGGGAAAAAAATCATTCGTGGCTGGCCACAAGAGGTCTGGGGCTCAGGCAGTGATCATCTGCCCTGTGCTCTGTTTCTAAAGACTCCAGAGATGGAGTGGCCACAGTAGTACCGTGATTGTGGAGGGGAAGGAGGAAGGGTGGTTGAAAGGATGGATGGAAAGAAAGGGAGAAAAACAGATGATGGATGTGTAGATGAGAGGGAGGAAGGGGGAAAGCAGGAATGGATACTTGGATGCATAGAATAGATGAAGGGAAGGAGGGGAGAGAAAAAGGGCATATGGATGGATGGATGGATGGATGGATGGATGGATGGATGGATGGATGGGTGGGAGTGGATCAACCAAATCCTCCAGGAAATATTGATTCAGGACTACACATTCCCCTGCCTTCCAAATCTGCACTCATGAAAGACACCTTGAACTGACTATGAAATTTCAGGGGCAGGAATGCAGGGCCTGTGAGGGCAGGGAGGGACAGAGGGAAGTATCCCTGTACGTGTGGCCTCCGGTGAGGAACAGGACCAGGATGGGCCTAGTTGGGACACATGTCCCTAACCTTTCACTGTGTCCCTTGACAGACTCCAGATCCCACTGTCAAGACTCTTCTCCCCAAGATACCTGCTGGGCCCCAAACAGCTCCTCACGTGAACGGGATGAGAGCAGCAGGTAGGGGCGGGCTCAGCTTGGGTTTGGGGGTTCTTCTCCGCCATCCCCAGGGAGTGCTGTCAGGCTGGACTCTGAAACATCCCGGCCAGAATCGCAGGCAGAGCCCAGGCCCGGAGTCCTGGGCAAGAGGGAGGGGCGACCATCGGCCTCCAGCCTAAAGAACCGGGGGCATGTCCTTTAAGAGGCGCCATCTGAGGGCCCGGAATCCGGAACTGCCAGTCACCTCCCCGGACCGTCCAGTCCATAACACGTTTGCAGGCGGTCTCGATGCGGTCGGATCTCATCACCCGCTCTGTGCCCTGCAGTTTTGCTCCGCTTGGTGCCGCTCGTCTTCATCTTGGTCATCACCTGCGTGCTGATCAGCACCCACGTCGGCTTCAGGATCCGATCCGTGCGCATGCCCCCATGGCAGGGTGAGTGAACCCACGGGCTGTGGACTGGCACCGGGACGGAGGGCCATCCACGCCGGCTGAGGACCACGTGCAGGTAGCGGGCTGTGGGGAAGGCCGGAGCCCGTTGGAAGAGAGAAGTGTCGGAAAGCCCAGAAAGTGTGTGTGTCTGTGTTAGGACCTGTGGGACAGGCCCGGCCCACAGGAGAGAGGACCTGCCGGTGAGCTGAGGGGCTTCCCCGGGGATGGGCTAGTCCTCTGCCTGGAACCCTCTTCACACAGCCCCTTCCCGAACTTTATACCACCTCTCACCCCCAGCTCCTGGCCGGTCTCCCTGACCACCCGCTGCAACTGCACCACCGCCCCTCCAACGGCCCCCTCCCAGGTCAGCCAGGGTCCCTCAGAGCATCAACGGCTGTCATCAGGATGCTGCCGCCTCTGTTTACTTAGAGGCCATCTGCCTCCACCCCCTAGAATGTGGATTTCCTGGCGCTAGGGATTTTGCCACCCCTCCCCCAGAGGTGTTCAGCAACGTTTGATGAAAGGGAGAGGGGGAGGGATGTTATTTTACATGCCAGACACCCTCTGGAGAGATCCAGGGAAAGGCTAGGCAATCAATTATGTGTGATCTCACGGTATAGTTTTATGGGTGATTTTGGAAAACAAGCCTCAGAGAGATGATTATGTTAGGGTTCTGTAGAGAAGCAAAATCAGGACACTTATGATTTTATATCTATCTACATAGATGATGATAGATAAATAGATGATAGATAGATAGATAGATGATTGATAGAACATAAGAAATGAGCAGCTAATTAGTCTATGGAGGAGGACAAATGGCTCAGGGCATCTTCCTTCTGTGAGACAGTTAATGCACTGGCAGTCCTTTTTACGTTTTGAGGTCGCCAGGTGCAAATCAAGGAAGCAGGCAGGTAAGTTCTCTGTAGAGCAATTCAGGCAGCAGACAGTGAGGCAGGGCACCCACAGTCAACTAGATGACAGCGGTCAGACCCCAGCCCAAGAGATGTAACTTCAGCAGTGGCGAGGCCGGTGTTAAAGGAACCTCAAGCTACAGTGACACGGCCCGTGGGTTGGGTGTCCCACAGGTAGTGTAGCTCACAAGTTGAGGCACGGAACCAGCTAAGGCAGCCACACACTGGTCGGACCAGCAAAGAGCAAGAGACGAGAAAGGCGAGGCTTGCTGAGCCATTTATCTCTTCACCCTTCAGTTAAGCTGGCCTGCAATTAATCCCACATGTGTTCATTGGCCAGGTTGGCACAATAACCCTATCTATCAGGATGAAACTCACCCCAAGTTCCCCTTAGAGACCACAGAGCAGGAATAGGAACCCAGATCAACATCCTGTCCTGACAAAGGAAGGAGAGGGGGCAGTTGGAGCTCTCGATTTGTCCCCTTTTGAAGAGCGATAGCCACCTCCTCTGACAGAGTCCAGCACCATGACCTGTGGTGACCCCAGGACAAAGCAGCCCTTCCCTGGTGGCCCTGTGGCCAGCACATCCCCACATTGCAAGTATCTCAGCTGCCATGGGACAAGCATGGTCCACATGTCACAAGCATCTGTAGATTTAGAGACTCCTTTACCATCACCTTTAGCTTTAGCCCCAGAGCTCGGCTCTGAGAGGCCCAACATGGCCTTGGCTTAGTGGACCCAGATCTGTGAGCAAGGCTGAGACCGTGGAGCTTGGGGTGCCCTCTGGAAGGGCACTGCTCCCACCTAGAGTCGAAGAAAGGTCAGTGCTTTAGGGGACACCCCAGACATCATCTCCCAGGCACAACTCTACTACCCTCTCAGTGAGGGTTCCTTTAACACCGGCCTCGCCACGGCTGAAGTTACATCTCTTGGGCGGGGGTCTGTCAGCTGTCATCTAGTTGCCCACCTGCCCTGGGCAACGACTGGGTTCATGCTTGGGATCCACGCCCATCGTTGCTGGGGGGCAAACATACAAAAATACTAGTCCATTACCAGAACCCAGGATCTGGAGAATGTAACCAGTGAGAAAGATTGCTATTTTTTTTTAAATCCCCAAACTATTGCCCTGAGATCGTCATTAAGTCAAAATATCCCCCGAAGTCAACTTAGAGCCCAAGAACAGCTGAGCTTCACTCAGGGGAAAAGGTCTGCACACACAAGAACATTTGATAAGAGCCTTAGGGGATAGAAACCTTAGGCAACTGGAGGAGGCAATGACTTTGAACAGGAAAGTGAGCACGGTGGCACCATTTGAAGACTGAGATCAATGTCGTGAAATGGTACATAAAGACAAGCACCAGACGGTCCCAGGTTCTTCTGTGTATACGCTCAATGACAACATGACAAAATTGTTTTAAAGAAATTGTTTTTAAGAAGAAAACATTCTAGCGTTCAGAGTCTTTAAAAGGGTACTTGCTGTTCATTTACTTTGGAGATTTCTAATCTGCGTCTTCACCTGCCCATTGTCTTAGTGAATGCAATCATACAGAAGCACACAGAGGAGGACTGTGACACAAATCCAGTCTTCATGCTTTCTAGTATGGATATATAATTGGTTTCCCTTGTAATCGATCTCTTTTATTTTATGCATTTAAGAACTTGAAACCTATTAGAGAAGGAAATGCTAAATGCCCCCAGAAAAATGGAGATATCTTATCCTGTGGAGATTCCAAATCACTGAGAAGGGCCTGGGGTACCAGACTCAGAGATCACACTTCCCTGGCATGTTCGGCAGGATTCGTTTGGGTAGGAGGGGCTACCTAACCCAATTTAAACTCATTTGAACAAAACAGGAGATGCTGAGTCACACAATGAGAGAGTGCATGACCATCTGGCTTGAGGCATGAGTGGATCCAGAGGCCCTGAAAGCCTTTCTCTCCACATCTTTGGGTTCTGCTTATTGCTATATAGCCTCCTGCCATGGACAGCTTCCTCCCCAAGTTGGGCACGATGGCTATCAGGTCTCCAGATGCTCATCTCGCAACTTACCTGAAAGAGACACTTCCCTCTCCTAGAGCCACCTCTCACAGGAGCCCTGGCGGCCCAATGGATAATGTGGGACTGGTGGTGGGGCGAGAGTGGAATGGGGGGGGGAGGTTTTGAGGTGGGGTTGCTAACTGCAAGGTCAATGGTTCAAAACTATTCACCACTCTTCAGGGGAAAGAGGAGACTTTCTAGTCCCATAAAGAAGAACAGAAACCCAAAAGGGAAGTTCTACTCCACCCTATAACTTCACCTAGATCAGGGCTTCTCAACCTTCTAATGCTGCGACCCTTTAATACAGTTCCTCATATGGTGGTGAAACACCCCCCCCCCCAACCATAAAATGATTTTCATTGCTACTTCATAACTGTTATTTTGCTACACTTATAAATCGGCGACCCCTGTGAAAGGGTCATTTGACCCCCAAAGGGGTCATGACCCACAGGTTGTGAACCGCTACCCTAAATGGCAGTGAATGGGAGGACCTTAGAACAACCCATGGAAAACCTCTAATTGGCTCTGCTGGTTTCACATGCCCAGCTCTGGGCCAATCACTGCTGCCAGAGGGATGACGTCTTATCACTGGCGCAGATGAGGTCACATGTTACACCAGACACTGATGGACAGACACCCCCCTGAAGACCACAGGGAAATACCAGAAAAGGGAACTCTCCATAAGAGATAAGATGTTTTCGACTGCCAATTCCTTATTTGGGGGATTCCTCCCTTATAATCTCCCTGTGGTACTGCTCTTTCTGTCCCCACTTGGAAACTGTCCTCTAGAGACCTGAAGTAGAACTCCAGGCCACAGCCACCCTCCCTCAGTGGAGCCAAAGAACTTTCTCTCTAATTATGTCTGTCTTCTCTTCCAGATTTGCCCCCCAAGGAGGTGACCCGTGAGTATCCACTCCCCACGCCCCCTACCCTCCCCCTACATACCCTAGGATGAGATGTCCCGCCATCTCTTTGCCACCCAGGTCTTCCAACTCCTTTCCCAGCCCACCCATACCCCACCCTGCTGTCTGTACTGGCCCCAACCCCTGCCTCCTCCCTCACAGCCGCTGCCCCTTCCCTCTCTGAGGCCCCCACCTGGGAGGGGCCTCTATGAGCACAAGGCCTCTAGGCATGGTGCATGGCTTCTATGTACCTAATTACCAGTGCACGTGCCTGTGACCACAGAAAGCCCAGACAAGCAGAGAGGATGCTGGTTCTCTGTTCGGGTAGAGTGCCAAGGGCCCCAAGAGGGACAGGGAATCATGCTCCGGGGAGGGGCACACCTGCAATGGGCTGACTCAGGGAAGCCTTCAGGAGGTGGGGTTCTACGGAACCTTGAAGGAGGAGGCAGCTAGAGGCTCATGAAAGAGACCTGGAGGCAGGAACATGGGGTGCCAGTGGAGACATGGCTGGGGAGCCAGGCACAGTGAGTGGTGGGGAATAAGCCAGAACCCCAGAGGCGCAGAATTACTGATGGATGCCTGAACAAGACTTCAGTGAGGGGTGGGTGGTGCTGAGGAACTAGAAGGGAGACTATCAGGAAGGAGGAGAACGTGATAGTGCCTCTATGTGCCAGTCCCTGTGCAGAACATACAGGCCTCTTGTGCCGGCCTCAACAGCACCCTGTGGGTGCTCTCATCATGCCGGCTTTAAAGGAGAGAAAACTGAGGGTCAGCATGGTAAAGACCTTGGCCAAGGCCATGCAACCTTGCCAGCTGCTCCAGCACCAAGCCTCCCAGCAGCTCATTGCCAGAGGCACCTCAGGTGTCCCTTTTCTCCTCCCAGTGGGGTGGTGACTCCAAAGAGGGTAGCAACTCAGAGATTGGGATTGTACCTGATGGAGAAAGGCAGAGATTACAGAGAGCAAAAGCCACGTGAGTGGTGAAACCCTCAGCTTCATCTTCCTGATGCCTCCTGTGTCATGTTCTCATGGACACAGAATCCACAGTGTCTTGGTACAGAACAAACACATAGGCATCATCTACTGAGGGACGGCCCGTCCAAGCACTAAGACTGCTCCCCTTATGGGCCTAACAATAGAGACTGATTGACGTGAAGAGGAAACCATGTTTGATAATCTTGATACAAATCAGTCCCCACATTTTATCATTGGCCAAAGTAAAGAGAGATGTTGGCATGTCACACAGCAAACCAATGAACAAGCTGGGACGAGAGCCCAGATTTCCTGACACTCTTCCCCCTCCCCACTCCCAAACCAGACCCACTGGTCTCAAGTTGACTCTCATGCATGGCAGCCTGTTGCATGTCAGGAGGATGGGGGTAGGGGTGGGGGTTGAAAGTCTGATTTCTCTAGAGTGGATCACCAGGCCTTTCTTCTGAGGTCAGCCTGAAACTCCAACCTCTTGGTCAGCAAGTAAGGTGTTAACTGTCTGCACCACCCAATGGGAACCCCCACTTCTCATGCTCTTCCTAGCATACCAGCCCCGTGCTCGTGCTCGGTGCAGCAGAGATAAGGTTCTGAGGGGCTGAACCTCTGGATTTAAGGCAGCAGGTGGGGTGGGCCCTAAGCCAGAGCCCAGCAGATAAACACCCTGCCTCCCAGTGGCTGAGACCCCTGGGCATATCGCCCCTCCTCCAGCCGCTTGCCAGGAAAGCTGGACGGTCAGGAAATCAATTCCAGGAAAGCCTGCATAAGCCGGCCTGTTGACATCGGGTTTACCAGACTTAGTGCAGTTGATTATCCTCCGGACAAACCCAGGTGTGCTCCCTGAGGCTTGCAGTAAGCTGCTCACATAGGTGAGAGAGCCTTCAGCCTCCAAAGCAAGCAAGCCTCCCCATGAAGGGGCCGGGTAGGATGTGGGGGCCTAAGGTTCTAGGAAAAGAGAAGCCATGAAGATGTGTCTCCGTTCTCTAGTGCTGCTGTGACAGAAACGCCACAGCGGATGACTTTACTGGAAGAGTAGTTCCCTCAAGGTTAGATGACGAGAAATCTGAATTGGGGCACCCACTGTAAAAGAAGGCTCTCTGTGGATGGGGGACGCGGTGTCTCTGGGGAAAGTCCTTGTCTCCTTTCACCATCGTTGAGCCCAGCATCCTTGGAGACTGCTGTGTATCTTGGCATCAATCTCCCCTGGGTCTAAATGGCTCTCAGCACAAGGTTCCTGGATCCAAAACGGGGTTTCCCAAAGTGGACAATACTGCCCTGGGGGGTGCAGGTATGATCCAGAGAGGCTCTCAAGGCAGATGTCTGCTCTTTGTCCTGAGTTATGGGTTACAGTACAAAAGTGCTTTACTGCTAGGGGGTGCTGAGTTTTTGTTTGTTTGTTTGTTTGTTTGTTTGTTTTTAAGGGAGCCATATGCCAAATAAGTTTGGCAACCTATGGTGCAAGGAAGTGCTCTGCCCCCAGCTCTTGTTTCTGGATGATCGTTCGTCCCTCTCCCCTCGGCTCACTTGTTTATTATCGTTTGCCTCTCAAATGCAAGTGACTCAGGGTGCAAACTGATCCATTCATGTAACCGCGCCTAACCCTGCCTCACTAGCCTCATGGAGGTGAAGGTTTGCAACTCACAGGATAATCACCTCAGATCATAAAATGTCGGGTAATTGTATTACACTGAGCAGCCTGGTCTAGCCACGTTGGCCCAAAATTCAATCCACAAGGCCCTGCCTCAGTTCAGCTCTCCCCTCTGCCACACATGGAACGGTTCTCTTCATGTGGGGTGCTGTCCAGAGGGCCAGGGAGGGGCACCAGAGCCATGACTCCAACCCAGGATATGTCCTGAACTGCCGACCCAAGACCCACTCTCTCCCCAGCCTGCCCACTTTTCTGGGAGAGGGTCCTGCTTTGACTTCTCATGACCTTCATGACCTGGGTAGCAAGTGAAGGAGGGGTGGGGGTAGTCAGAGAGAGGGAGAACTGGACAGTTCCCAGCAGAGCCCCAGGATTGTCCAGTCAGCGGAGGGAGCAGAAGTCCAGCAGGGTGTCCAGACTGCCCTACCTCGTAGGAATGAGCCAATTGATGGTATTGGTAGATACCACGGACTCAGCGCGTCCTGGCCAGTGCCCTGCATCTACCCAGAGAGGCGCTTTTCCTGGGTCATGAAAGACACCCTGTGCATCCCCAACCTCAGACTCAGCCTGGTCCCACATCATTCCATGCATGTTAATTGGGTGCCCCCTACCGATGGCTGAGTCCCTGGGCATGCAGACAGTTACAATGCCGCCTGATGTGCACCCCGAGTCCCACAGGCTTGTGAGTCAGAACAGACTGCGTGCCAAGTGACTTTCCATGTGCCCTCCAGGTGGGGATGGTTTAACCAAGTGCCCGGCGCCGAGCACACATGTGGCTGTGTGAGTTCTGTTGAGAAGCCAATGGGTTGGCTTCCATGCCAGCCTCACAGGGCCTCAGCCCCACTCCCCACCCCCACCCACTCCCCCACCCACCCCCATCCCCCGGAGTCATGGCAGGGACTGGGAGAGAGAAAAGCTGTCATGTCTCTGGTTCCCTTTTGCAGGTGAAAATTCCCTAATTCCAGGTTTATCCAACCTTCCCTAATGGTGCCTTCTGAGCTGTCAGGTGGTGTGAAAAACACACATTAATATAAATTATAAGCTGCCAGGCAGAAGCACAGGTGACGTCCCAGCTCACAGAGCCTGCCGAGGGCCCAGCGGCTCCAGGCTGTCTGGGTTCTGCTCAGATCGTGTGCTCCTTGCAGGGCCCCTGGTGTGTCCGCTGGGCAGGCCCTGGTCAACGGACAGCAGGGCCGGGCACGGATGCCTGCTGGGCACAGGACATGGCATGTGCTCCTCATGTCTGAATGAAGCATGGGGCACCAGTGCATCTGGGCATTACCCGGCTTTCCCTTTTCCTCAAGAACACAGCACGATTGCCCCACTTGATAGATGAGCAAGAAGAGGCACAAAGAGGGTGAAGGACTGGCCTATGGTCACAGACTGGCTAAAGATGCCCCTCACCACCATGCCAGGGCCCCAGGGTGTTTGTCAGGAAGCTCAAAAGGTGACCCCAGAGTGAGACTCTGAGGAGAACCCTTAGTCACAATGACTCTGTTACAGGCCAGAACATTCATCGAGGCCTGAGTGGAGCCAGGACTGTGCCCGGTGAGGGAGCCCCACCAGCTCCGTACTGGGTGATGAGCCTGGCAGCCTGGCAGGGGGACCCAGCAGCCTGTGAGGCTAAGGACACTGTAAGGACACAGAAGAGCAGGAATCCCAAGCCAGCTTGTCAGTGAAGCCTGAGTCTGCTCCCTAACCCTCTCCTGAAATCCCCAAACCCCTTTTCTAGTGGCTGCCCACGCAGACGGGTCTGTTTCCTCCCCAGGAGTCCCGAAGTTCAAGTGCGGCCTCAGAAAGTCCTGCCCCACGGACTACTTTGCATTTAAAATTAACAGCGGGGCTGCCAACGTCGTGGGACCTTCCATGTGCTTTGAAAACCACATGTAAGTGCCTGGGGGACCCTGCTATTTCCTTTTATTCGTTCACTCATTCATTCACTTGTTGGGCAGATTCTGAGAGGGGTTTTTGGCAGGTCCAGTAGGTCAGCCCAGACCTGCCTCAGACTTTTGACCCCTGAGGAGCCGCGTGGGGAGTT
Source organism: Nesogale talazaci (assembly GCA_004026705.1). Classification (NCBI taxonomy): domain Eukaryota; kingdom Metazoa; phylum Chordata; class Mammalia; order Afrosoricida; family Tenrecidae; genus Nesogale; species Nesogale talazaci. The sequence continues at coordinate 29,026 of PVJH01010838.1, forward strand.
GGGCAGCCACTGATTGCCAAGTCAGCACTGAGTCCACCAGTCTCTGAGCAGGAGAAAGAAGAGGCTGTCTGCTCTCCAGAAGAGTTGCCGCCTTAGAGAGTCACAGGGGCAGTTCTGTGGTGTCCGGTAGGGTCACTGTCAGTCAGAATGGACTCAGAAACACCGGGGGTTGTATTTGAGTTTGGGTCGAATGAGTCACAAATAACGATGACTAATCCTAAACACGTCTGTGTTTCATAGCATCATCTCATTCACTCCATCACCCTGCTTCCTCCCAATTGCACAGCTGGCCAGGGATTTGAACTCAAGACTGGGTGACAGCCAAACTCCTGGGCTTCTCAGAAGGAGAACCGCTGGAGAGAGGACTCACAATGGCAGAAGCAGTGGACCTATAATACAGGCCAGATAAGAAAGGCCCTGCGGCAGCAAGTTTTCCCTGCAAAAGAAGCCCAAAGAACAGATGTTTTTATTAGAATTCTGAAACAAATTTCAACTTGCTTTTTTTTTAAGGGGGCTTTTAAAAAAGGGTGGGGGCCCAATTCATTGGTTCATGTGTCCAAAAAACAGAGGCGGCACACTTCAGGTCCAGCCTGATGCAGGGAGTCAACCCATGACTTCTGCAGTTTCCCTCTCACCAGCCTCCACTTGGCTTCGCTCTGCCTCTTAGCCTCTGTTGCAAATGGGCTTCCACACGGAACCAAGAAAGGAGACCTCCCCCAACCGGACTGACATGTCAGTTCCCTTCAGAATCATCCCAGCAAAAGTCTCAAGACTGGATCTTACTGGCTGGCCGGGGTCACAGGACCATGCCCAATCACAGTGGCACATCAAGGCCAACGAGGGAGGGGACAGTTCAGAGAATCGTCCTCCTGGAGCTGCCAGAGGTCGGGGCATGGCTGCGGGCTCCACTCTGGGAACCAGACCCAGGCAGCCACCCCGAGCTCTGCCCCCAGCGTGGGTGCGCGGATGGCACCACGTCCAACCCCGCGGAACGCCAGGCAGGGGCCATCCCTCCTCTCTGAGCAGTGCCAGACTGCAGAGTCCAGCCCACTGCCAGCTTCCAGGAGACAGCAGATGGCCCCAATTATTCTGCGTGTTTCTGGGTGCTTCCCGCCCTGCGCGGTGTGGGCGCTCTGGGCGTCCCTGAGCCGCGAAAGCGGAGTGCTCCTTCCGCACCCGGGGACCAACTGCCGTTGTACTTGTTCTCCTCCAGGATCATGAGCCCTGTGAAAAACAACGTGGACAGAGGCCTGAATATCGCGCTGATCAATGGTGAGTCGCTGCCCCGCCCTCGCGACCCAGGGTCCGCTCCGATGGACGCTCGAGGGCAGAAGGAACTGCCGTGGTGGCTTTCTGAGATCGTAACTGTTTGCTTCCTTCTTTGTTTGTATGTTTAAGACAGCTTTATGGGGGGCTGTTACACTTCTTCTAACAATCCATACATCAACTGGATCAAGCACATCTGTACACATGTTGTCATCATTATTTTCTAAATAATTACTTTCTGTTTGAGTCCTTGCTATCAGCCCCTCTCCCCCAAACACTCCGTGACCCCTTGATAAATTGTAAATTATAATTATTGCTAGTTTTATGTCTTACACCGACCGCTGCCTCCCTCCCCCCCGAGTTCTGTTGTTCATCATCGGGGTGGGGGGGTTAGTTGTCCATCGTTAACAGTTTTATGGGAGTCGTCTTTCTCCCGCAAAGTGATTGCAGTAGCTGGTGGTTTTGAACCGCGGACCATGTGGATGGAAGCCTAACGCACACATAGCCACTATGCCACCAGGCTTCAGGCGAGGAGCAGACAGTTTATAAGACTAGTCCACCCCACTCGCTTGGTTGCCAGCCAAAAGGGTGGTAGTGCTAAAAGACCCCAAAGCTCCTCGGAAGAAAGCCCTGGCGATCCTTCTGGGAAAATCCTGGCGATCTTTCTGGAAAAAAAATCAGCCCTGTGAAACCCTGTGGAGCACAGTCCTGCCCTGACATAAGGTCATGTGTCAGAAGCGACACAACACCTCCTTATTGGTGGCCCACAGCCCTAGCCAGGCCTCTCCCTGTCCGGGGAGGAACCACATCTCCCAGGGATCACCCAGTCCTGGGGCTCGCCCCCTAAACCCAGCCTCAGCCACCCACAGATCATGGGTACAAATCTTCATCTCTTTCCCCCACCCCCGATAAAAATAACCATCAGCAAGCACGAGCTTTGATTAAGTTCTAGCTGGCTATGGGTCAGCGTGGACGCTGTAACAGTGAGTGTGGCTTTTTATTTTAAACCTCAGCATGATGCTAAGCTATGCTTCGTATCCCCATTTTCCCAATAGGCAAGGGAAGCCTAGAGAAGTCAAGCCACTTGCCCAAGGTCACACAGTCAGTGCACGGAATGATTTAGGTTGGAGTCCAGATGGGTGACCCCAAGTGTTTGTAGTTCAGTAGAACTACTAGAAGGATCCATCACCACCGCTCCCCCAACTGTCCCCCTCCCCCCCCCCCCCACTGACTATGGGAAGTCTGGTCATGCCCTCTCCGGGACTCACGTGTGTCCCACGTGTGAGCTGGGAGAACACAGGCATTGCAAAGAGGAGAGGCGGTCATAGATGGAGTGACCTCTGTGTGTACCCTGCGGTGTCACCTGCATCAGGGGGGTGTGGGGGACGGGATGGGAGGCTACTTTCTCCCCTCACAACCTTCATTTGGAGATGATTAGCCAGATCGGAAGTTCTTAACCTTTAAGGGACTAGAGCTTAGAGAAACAGAAACGCTTCAAGCTATGCACCAGGTATCCCTATCCGTCCATTTCAGAGATGGGGAGGGGAGCATATTTATGAAGCGATTTCAGGGGTCTTAGGTCCCCTTTCATGGTGAAGCTCCTCAAAGGGCTTGAACACCAAATGAGAGCGCGAATCTTGGAGAGGCTGCAAAGTGAATCCCCCACCCCCTCCTAGACCAACCTGAGAAACCCAGAGGGACCTGTTCTCCTTCCCCACCCCTTCGCCTCCCCAGCCCCTTTCAGGACTCTGCAAACCTTAGGGGCGTTGTAGGGCGGCGATCGCCTCTGCAATACTCCCATCTAGTGGTCATAATTGAGAACTGCCACTTTCCTGCAGAACACCCCTTGCTGAGGAATTCAGATGCCTTGAAGCCTCCCTTGGTAAAGCCTGCAGATGCCATTCAAGATTACTGAACATGGAGACCCTGAATAACGTTCAGCCCACCCAAAATCTCAGACGTGCTACTTAGATGGGATTAATATCTGCTGCCCTGGAGTAGGAGCCCTGGTAGGATAGTGGATTACACTTCAGGCTACTAACTGCTAGGTTGTTGGTTCAAAACCCTCAGCTGTTCCACTGATGGAAGATAAAAGAGGCTTTCCCACGTCCATAAGGAATTATAGTATCTAGAACCCAGTGAGAATGTTCTACTCTGTCCCATAGGGCTGCTGTCACTTGGAATCGACTTGATGGCGATGAATGTAATGTCTGGCTGAGGAAAGTCACACATTGGACTGTTAACCATGGCTAACCACAGTGTGAAACTACCAAATCTTGGGGAAAGACTTACAATCTTAGGGGCAGGTCTCTGTCCTGTAGGGTCGATAAGAGTTGAAATGTCCTCAGTGGTACTGAGGTTTTTTGACTGGTGTCTGCTGCATGGTCTCGGGTACGGATTAGAGTGCGAGCTGCAAGGTTGGAAGTTCAAACTCACTATGCGCAGTACAGAAAAAAGATGAGCCCAGCCCCGGTGGGACTCTGTGTGTGTGTGTGTGTGTGTGTGTGTGTGAAACTGTGGCCCACGGGGTTGACAGGTCAAATCCAGCAGCAGCTCTCCGGGAGCAAGGCTGGGCTTCCTACTCCCACTAGGGCAGTGATGCCACAAAAAAAAAAAAAAAGTAGGAAAAAAATAAAGAGCGATGAGGCTGTCTGTTCCTGTACAGATTTACAGCTCTGTAAGCCCTGTGAAGGGTTAGCTAAGAGTCAGAATTGACCCAATGGCATTGGGCTTTGGGCTCGCTGATGACAATTAGAAGTCTCTGGGTGGGGCAAAAGGTGCACACTTGACTAGGGAATCAAAGGCTGGTAGTGCAAGCCTGTCTGGCATAGATGTGGAAGAAAGGTCTGGCGGTGTGCTTTCCCAAAGATCACAGCCAAGGAAACCTATGAAGCAGCTAGCTCTTTCCTGCAACTCACGGGGTCGCTGCGGTTCAGACTCTGCAGCGGGTGACTTTTGAAATGATGACACGATTATCGTTATTTCTCAGCTAAATTTTTTCCCACGGTTTAGTTTTCTTTATTTGATTAAGTTTTCAATTATCCTAGGACCAGAAAGGTCAGTCCCTTTTTCTCTTTTCCTTTTATCCTCAAGTCCCTTTCCAGAAATGCTGTGCTGTGAACGTACATTGCCAGTCGGTTGCCAGTAGGCTTCTGGGACACTTAGGTCCTGATGACGCTGGGGCTCACAGCCCCACCCCACCCTCTACCTGGCCACCACCAAGATGGAACCAGGAACCCAGCAGTGGATTTCCATCCTTGCCCCACCAACGGGCTCCAGGAAGACGGGGAGTTCTGGAAACCTGCCGGCCAAGCCCTGCTGGCTGAACTTTGTTCAGCATGAACAGTTCATTCGGATGCAAGTTCCCACAGAAGATCCCCATTCGTGTTTTTAAGGATCAGCTCCTCCTCTGTGTAGAGCTTCTGTTTATAATGAATTATTTCATGGGTTCTTATCTTTCAAAAGAAACTTCTGGGGGCTGAGCCCTGGTAGTGTAAGTGGTTGAGTGCGGGACTGCGGCCCACGGGCTTGGTGGTTCAAATCCAGAGGCAGCTCTTAGGTCCAGGACTGGGTAGTGCCCACGACCACCAGAGGCATTGATGCCCACACACACAAAAAAAAGAAGAAACTTCTGTATCCAATCCACCCTATCGCACCTCCTGCCTGGCTGTTCAGTCCTCTCCACCTCCCAAAGTTGACAGGGTGAGGATGAGGGCAGAGCCCAGTTGACATCAGAGATACTGGTCATTGGGCTCCCCTTTGAGCATAACTTACCATACCAATTCCCTTCTGGATGTTTTGAAAGTGTCCAGAGCTTTCTCCAGAGGAAACCGATGGGTGACTAAGGATCAAACATTCACGGACTTGGATACCAGCATGGATGTTGCCATGGGCCCCTTGTCGCAATTGCAGAACACGCCCTTGATGCCCACTCCTTGGATAGCTGCATGCACCAAGGGCACAGTGTTCATCACGGGACCCCCAAGCCCCAGGGTGCCTCCCGAACGTGTTGCCCAGATGCAAGTCTGGATGGAATCCTCTGGGCCCGGTCGCAGCTAGATTTTATCTTGCCCGCTTGCTATATATTTTGCATGCTTCTGGCAGAATCTGTGCAGATTCAAAAATGGAGGTTGTGTGCTACGTGTTAGGGAATACCAGCCAGAGCAGAGGCCCAGACTGGTTCAGTCTTGTTTGAGCCCAGAATCCCGCAGCCGTCATATGCTTGTGCCTCTCAGATGAGTCCAGGAGCCCAACCGAGGCCCCTGGGAGGGTGCATGCTTGCTACAGGGCCTGGCTAGATGGAGTTATTATTACAGTTTTCATCCTTACATTACAGTTTTCGTTCTTAGACTGGAAAACCCAGAAGCGGCCACGCACAGCGGGATGACTGGCAGGATGGCACGTGTTATAGGGAGTAATGTTTCTGTTTGCTTAAACCCTTAGGCACTTCCGGGGCAACTCTGAAGTACAGCTCCTTCGACATGTACTCTGGAGGTAGGCGCTCCCGGGGGCCCTGAAACCACGGGCTGGCTGAGGCCCTAGCCGTCAAGTGTGGGGCAGGGACACTTGAGGTGGCCGTGGCGGGGACACCGTCTGCAGGACCACCCACTCAAGCTCACCCAGACAGGCAACAGGTGCTTCTCTTAGGACCCAGGGCCAGCACAAGGCTTCCCCAGGCCACAGGAGACAGCTCTGCGCTCTGTGCTTCGCAGACTTCCTTCCTTCATTCTCAGCAAGACAGACTTCGGAGTCTCTCTCTGGCAGCCCAGCCCCAGGCCCTAGACATCCCTGCAGCCTGCCCTTAGCCTGGTCAGGAGTCCCGGGCATCCACCCACCAGGCGAGGCCACGGGCAAGAGAGGGACTCTCGCCCAACACTCCTGACATCATCCAAAGGTGGTGGGATCCACCCCAAGCCCCAGATGTTACCCCACTTCCTGACTGGCAGCCCAGCCTCCCTCGGGCCCCAGGGCCTCAACAAGAAGTGGGGACCCTGGGCTCTATGCCCTTTGCGAACAGACAGTGAGCGGCCACTGCGAGGACTGTTTGCTCTCATGACAGATGACCTGAGCTCCCGCCCATCTCCCAGACTCGACCTGCAGAGTGCAGAGCACATGTGACCTCTGACCCCTGAGAGCACCTTACCCTTACAGAGGGGAAGGGAAGCAGGCTGGTGGGAAACGGGGTCTACTGCCCAGGAGATACACCTGGGGGATGTTTTGCAAAGGGGGACTGCATGCCACCCTACAGGCAGGCAGCTGGGCCCCCGCTAGGCTATCTGGTGGGGGAGGGGTCTGCAAGGCTGAGGGATGTGCCCCAGGGAGCCCACATCCAGGATCGGCACAGCCCCCACCAGGTTGCCTTCTGAACTGCGCCCCGCCCCCTCCCATGGGTGCTGGTGCAGGATGGGGGCTGTCTGTCCACGCAGCGAGGTGCACGGGCAGCCTGGAGAAGGACAGGGCTAAGGCCAAGCGGGGAAGGTAAAGAGGTCTGCCCGGAGGGGGTTTCTGTGAAATCTGCAGACTGCGTCTGCAAAACAGAGAGACGGATGGTGTCCCCGTGTCCCATTGACGTGATGACGTGGGGAGCGAGCCAGGGCCGTCCTGCCACCTGTGCGTGGTGCGAGAGCACCCCTCTTGGCAGCTGGAGGGAACGCAGGGGGCGTTTCCAAAGCCCCACGCTCAGCTCCCCCGGGGATCAGAAGTGTCAAAAAAACGGGAAAAGGTGCCGCTGCATGTGTGACGGTTTAGAGCAGTGGTTCTCAACCTTCCTAATGCTGTGACCTTTCATACAGTTCCTCATGGTGTGATGACCCCCAACCATAAAATTATTTTCTCTGCTACTTCATAGCTATGATTTTGCTACTGCTATGAATCGGGCGACCTCAAAAGGGGTCGCGACGCACAGGTTGAGAACTGCTTTACACCACGGGCGCTAGGCAGTGAGTCACAGGTGTGCTATGAGAACAAGGGGCAGTGATGCTCCCCAAAAAAGAAGATAACAGGTGTTCTCTCCCCTAGTACGATGGGGGGGGGGGGCGATATTAGGTGGTGGCCATTGAATGAAGGGGCACTTTATTCTTACCAAATATGTGCAGCCCACCCCAAACAGAGCTCGCCTTAATATTTGAGATGGCAACAGACTAGTACTGCAGCCCGGCCTTTAAAAGCTTCAGGGCCAAGTCATCCAAAGAGCTGCTGGAGGGGTTCAGATCTACCCAGTAACCACACTGGAGAGAAACAGACAGACAGACGGACTCAGTTATCTAGTCCCACAGTCCAGGAGCCCTACAGGGCTGTAGGACCCCATCACACAGGGTCCCCTTAGTTGGAGTTGACCAGGCACCCCAACAAGCAGCCTCCCTGTTTTCGCTATGAGATCCCTGCCGCTGAAGGCAGGTGAGGGTGGGCCCTGAGCAGTGAGGACGTAACAGCGGGCCTGGGGGCGGCACAGTCAGCCTGTAGCCTGCCAGGAGCTGCCTGGCCGGTACCCCCTGGACCAGTGGTTCACAACCAGTGCATGCTGCAGTCAGTCACGTGGGCCACATCCCACCCCAAGCCACCTCGCTCACCCACTCTGCCCCCATGGGAAGTCGGAGACGCCCAACAGCAGTCACTTCTGTGACATGGCCAGTCCCTCTCTCTCCTTCCTCTGCCAGACCCCCACCTCCTGGAGAAGTTCCTCACCACGATTCCCGAGGACATGCTGGTGCTGGTGGCCTCCTACGACGATCCAGGGACCAAGTAAGTGGAGGGTTCCAGCCGCCCCCTCTGGCCGTTTGTCCTCGGGAAGTGACCGGGCATCACCCCAGTGTCCATCACAGCCTGGTTGCTTGGTGGGCAATAGGAAACCACCTCTCTGCCCAGGGAGAGCCGCTGCCTGTGTGGATGATGCCCCACTGCCCTGCACAGACACCGGAGTCTTAGACGAGCCCTAGTGCACAGCGGTTCAGCGCTTGGAGGCTAATCAAAAAGTTGGCCCTTCTAACCCACTCCCACTCCGCAGGAGTTATCCTGTAGAGTCCCTGTGAGTGGGACTTGACTCGCTGACACAGCGAGGGTCTGTTAGGAGCCCTGGTGCTACAGCGACAAAGCCCTCCGCCGCAGTCCTAAAGGCCAATGGTTTGACTCCACCGGCAGCTCTGTGGGAGAAAGATCTCCCACAGACCCCTCCTGTCAGGGCGTCCCAACATCGAGTGGATTCCGACTCACAGAAACCACACGGGACGGAACAGAACTGCCCCCTGGGATTTCCAAGGCCGCCCTCTGCCACTGTCTCTCCCGGCAGATGGGCTGGAACCCCCGACCTTGTGGTTAGCAGACAGTGGGCCATGAGGGTTCCTTCCCTGAAGAGGGTACAGGTTGTCCCTGTGGGTCAGAATTGGCCCGACTCCCAGTTAACACCTGCGATGTAATCATACACCTATGACGCGGACATGAGCTACGGTCTGCTGCAGCAAAAAGGACGGTGTAGAAATCTGAAAATGATTTTTAATTAAAAAATTAAAATAAATAATAGTTAAAATAAAAATTTTAATAACTTAAAAAATAAAATTTTTTAAAATTACTTTAAAATTAAGAAAAAATGTTTTAAAAAGAAAGAATGGAGGGGCATGGGGGAAAATGCTCCCCCTCAGGCTGGGTGAAACAAGGAGACCAAAAGCATTCGCCATGCCCCCCTGTCCAGGCACAAGTAGACGCAGGGAAATACGTGGCGTACAGTGATGCTATCCGCAAGACACCCTCTTGTTATTTCTTTGTCATCCTCCCACCAAGCACATGCTTGTTCCCAGAAGATCCGTACATCTCTCAGCCCCGCCCAGGCCCCCCTTTTGGAGAGAAAGTTTTGGGGACTTCCTATCCTGGTTCTTGTCGTGAGCCCCCGTTCCACAGACCCTGCCGGGCACGGGTGCCAAACCCAGAGGAGGTCTGGTGCAGGCCGTAACTGCCCCCCTGCCCCCCCCGGCACTCTTCAGCCCTGCTGCGGCTCCCTCACTGTCCTCTCTGCCCTCTGCAGGCTGAACGACGCCATCAAGAAGCTCTTCTCCGACTTGGGGAGTACCTATGCCAAGCAGGTTGGGTTCCGGGACAGCTGGGTCTTCCTAGGGGCCAAAAACTTAAAGAATAAAAGCCCCTTCGAGCAGGTGGGTTCCTGGCCTCTTCCCAGCTGGAGAAGGATGAGGTGTGGGTCGGGGCCGTAGGGACACGCGCGGAGTCAACCTAGAGCTGTGGGCTCAATGGCAGCTCAGGTGACTCGGAGCAGAGCTGCCCCCTGGGGTTTCCTGACTGTGCTCTTTTGAGAAGCAGGTTTCCAGGTGTTTCTTCCAGGGACCCTCTGGGTGGGTAGGTTCTAATCTCCAACCTTGTGGGTTAGCAGCTGAGTGGGAATGGCGTGCAAGGTCCGTCGATCTCCTCAGGCTGGCAAAGGGAGGAGGAGGCCCTCACTGTATACAGCCCACGGATGAGTCCTGTGAGGCAGAGAGCAGACAGACACGCCTCTGCCCTCAGCTCTCCGCACCTCATTCTGACACTCCTTCCCACGCAATCTGCGTCTCTGCTGGCTGCAGCCATCCAAACACACCGGCAGGAGTTACTGTTACTGGGGTCTACTGGAGATGCTCACAGGCTATGAAATGCTAAGGACACACAGTCCGTGACACCTCTTCTCCAGGTCTGTCTCTCTCTGTCCTCAGCCTCTCAGCCCCTCCAGTCCCTTATCAGCCATGTCACAAAGCTCCTTTCATGCTAGTGAAGTTCAAAGGCAGCCTACTCCACAAGCCAGCCTCCCGCCTCAAGGCACTCTGTTTTCTTGGTTCAGGGGCCCAGAAGGCCCACCAGTCTGTCTCGGGGTCTGGCACTGCCTCTCCCAGGTAGGCTCTTGGATATGATCAGCTTTGGTTCTTCCTTCGTGCTGTTTGTGGAATTCCTCTTCTTCCTGTTTCTGAGATGGCTCACTTTATACCCAGAGCAATGGTGAAGTCAACCGGTCCCCGCTCTAGAATCTTCTACACCTGACTTGTGTACCCTGGCCCAGTCACATGGTGGGATGAACAAAGACTCTGATGGTAAGGGCCTGACCGACCGTGTCATCTCACCTCACTGCCAGCCATCCTCTGAAGGACTAACTCCCCTTCCCTTTCATAATGACATCTTCTACAAAGACTTCTTGTTTGATTGCTGTTATTGTTGTTGTTTGAACTTTCTTGTTTTTAAGACTTTTATTGGGTGCTCTTACATCTTATAATCTCTCCAATGTGTCAAGCACATTTGCACATATGCCACCATCATCGTTTTCAAAGCATTCTCTTCCCATGTGCCCATTTCTTCCCCCTCCCTCCCCAACCACCCCTCATGAACTCTTGATAAGTTATAGATTATTTTTTCTCATATCTTACATCATCCTCGGTCACCCCTCACCCACTTTTCTGTTGTTCATCCCCCTTGGAAGGGGTTCTAGCTGATCCTTGTGATCACTTCCCCCTTCCTCCTACCACTCTCCTCTAATCTGCCTGGTGTCTCTATTCTCCCTGTTGGCCCTGAGGGGATTATCTATCCTGGATTCCCTGTGCTGTGGACTCTTAACTATAGTAGTGTGCATGCTCCAGTCTAATCCAATTTGTAAGGTAGAATTGAGGTCATGATAGTAGGGTGAAGAAAGCACCAAAAAGCTAGAGGAAACTTGTGTGTTTCATCAGTGCTATACTGCACTCTGAATGGCTCATCTCTTCCCTGTGATCCTCTGTGAGAGGATGTACAATTGTCTCCATACCTACCTGCACCCCCCACTCCATCCCCCACTATTCACTTTGGATATGGTTTTATTCTGGGTCTTAGATGCCTGATACCTGATCCCATCGATACCTCATGATCACATGGGCTGGTGGGCTTCTTCCATATCAGCTTTGTTGCTTCTCAGCTACATGGCTACTTGTTTATCTTCAAGCCTTTGAGACCCCAGACTCTATATATTTTGACAGCAGGGCACTATCAGCTTTCTTCACCACATTTGCTTATGCACTCATTTCGTCTTCAGCAATTGCGTAGGGAAGGTGAGCATCACAGAATGCTGGATTGTTGGAACAAAGTGTTATTGTATTAAGGGAGTACTTGAGTCAAGGCCCAATGCCTACTCTGCAACCTTAATCCTTAACATATAGATGTGAGTACATAGTTTTATTGTGCTTTAATTATATATGTGTGTATACATGTCTGTATGTAAGCCTCTTTAAATGGCCTTTGCCTCCTGGTTCTTTCCTCTATTTCCTTTTTACTTCCCTCTTGTCCCACCATTATGTTCAGCCTTCATTAGGGTTTAGTAATTCCTCACTGTTACATTGCCCTTGATTGAGCCCTACTAGGCATCCTACAGCTTTCTTTCCACTGATTTTAGTTCACTTGTTGTTCCCTTGTCCCTGGGTTGGTTCCCCTTCCTTTCTCCCACATCCCCTTCTCCCATATCCCCCAGGAACCATTAGTCCCATTCTTCTCATCTTATCTAGATAGACATGCAGATGCAATAAGTGCAAAAACTAGACAAAGCCAAATAAAACAACAAGGGAAGTCAAAACCAATAAAACAATAACAACAAAAAGGAAGAACAAAGCAGTTAACAACAAGAAAGCCACTGACAAAAATGGAAAAGCCTATAAATAGTTGGCCTTGGCAAGTGTTTTCCAGCCAAATCTGATGGGGTGCCATACCCTGTCTCCGAAGTCTATTTTTGGTATTTCTCGGGAGGTTCATCCCTCAGCTCTCCCTGCTCCTCTGCTGCATGTCCTTGGTGCCTCGCCCCAGAGTGATGGGCCACACTGTGCTCTATTCCCACACTGTGTCTTCAGTACTGTCCCCCAGGGCAACATGTTGCAGTGAGGCATGCCGTGTCCCATGGTGAGGCCAGCACTACGGTGCTCCCTGGGCATTGTCTGCTCCAAGCAGGAACATTGTCCTTGGGGCTTGGTGGACCAAGATGTCTTCTCCTCCCTCTCCAGTCCTTTGGTTTCTTCCGTGTGCTCTAATCTGATGCGCCCCTCTCCCCAAGCTGTAGCCCCAGTGCTGTCCTCTGAAGTGCATTCTTCTGAAAGTGTGGGGGTTAGGCGGTGTCCACATAGTAGGGATTGAGGCCTGCCCCGCAGACCTCTCTATTGGTTCCCTGGTACATGCCAGGATGTTGTATTCAAGTTTGGGCACATCAGATTGAAGCCTGGTCTCTCTCTTTCCTCCTGTGGAGATATAAACAATACCCTCCCTTTGGATAGATGAATACTCTGCTTCCTCCCACGCCCCCCCCCCATTGTTTTAACTTTCTTTCACTGCCCTCTGGTGGGAGTGGGTGGCCCAGCCTTGCTCCTGGAGAGCTGCTGCTGTATTTGAACCACCAAGCCAGTGGACCGCAGTCCCGCACTCAACTACTACACCCCCGGGGTTTATCCCTGTTTTAACGTTCTATTGTAAACTAGATAGGTTATTTTATATATAGATAGGTATATTTCTGATCATGGATTTTGTAACCAATAACCTTACCAGCTTCCCAAATCTCCCAGTAGCTCTCCCCACCCCACCCCAATCTTTGAGTCCTCCCCTCCCTCTTACAACTTCGTTTGGAACACCTAGGTGGGCCCTGTTCACAATTCCTCACCACAGAATCCTCCCATCCTAGCAACATCTTCCACCATCCTGTCTTCCCCAGACTCATCAGGAAACAAACTGTGTAGGAATTGTTGGATGTAAAATTGATAGGATGCTCTGTAAACCTTCACCCCCAAAGTACCGTGCATTCCCACAATCCCCCTCCTGGATGTCTTACCCTCTTACTCATGGCCACTGAACTGGTCACAGCTCACAAGGCCTCTACAGACCAGGTAGAAGTGACCTGTGGGTTTATTAGATTACAGCTCTTTACGGAAGTAGAGAGCCTCATCTTTCTCCGGAAATCTTACCCTACAGAAATAAAAAAGTATGTCATAAGAAATAACAGTAACATGCTGCAGCATGGCCTGGGCTGGAAGAGAAAATGGGGGCCAGGGGGGATGCTCAGCCGGCACGATCTGGGGAAGACACAGGACCCATGGGCTCCGGACATTCTGGAAGTAGGACCTGCGTGCAAAGTGCACCTCAGGACCTGCTCCAACAGCGAGCACTGTCCTTGCTGGAAGTGATGGTTCCAGCCCCCCAAACCTGGGACAAGACTGTAAGTAAACCACTAGGGACACTTGGCATCACCCCCGACCTGGTGTTGATGACCACCGGAATGGGACACAGCACCGAGAAGACCCGGGTGTGCCGTGGAAGCTGGGGTTCCGAGAGCCATCGTCTTCGTCTTCCTGACAATCGGCCGCCCTGGTGCCGGTCGTCGACGTATTTCCCGTCGGTCTGAGCACCGCACGCACCGCATGGCCCGCCTTGGCAATGTGACCTGCCCACTCCGGCCGTGGGGAATTGACTCCGCCCAGTGGTTCCAACCCCGTCCTGGATGGCGGTGGGCGGCGACTGTGCCTCGGTTTCCCCGTTACGGAATGGAACGACCGCCGTGTGCACTTCCCTGGGCCGTTGCAAAGATGAAATCGATGAGTCACTTAGAACAGTGCCCGGCGGCACAGAGCAAACATTCTCTCTATTATTGGTATGGGAAGTGTCTGGGAGGCTGGGGGAGAATGGGGCGGTGAGGTGGGGGGGGGGGACCCATGCTAAATCTCTCCTATCTGCAGCCTCCCTGCATGGTCCGCCCTCTCACCTCTGAGACAGGGGAGAAGTTGCCTCTGGATCTGAGCTCAGTCCCCACTGGTGGGATAGGAGAGGAACATCCAGCACCTTCTTCCCAACAGGGCTGTGGTGAACATGAAGTGGGCGGCGGCTTTTGAGTTTTAAAGTACAGGACCAATCCAAGTAATTCTCTCTCTCTCTCTCTCTCTCTCTCTCTCTCTCTCTCTCTCTCTCTCTCTCTCTCTCTCTCTCTCTCATCTCCAGTGGTTAAAGAACATTCCACAGCAGAACAAGTACGAAGGGTGGCCTGAGATGCTAGAACTGGAGGGCTGTGTGCCCAAGAAGGTGCTTTAGGGCCGGGGTCTTACGGACAAAGCTCCTGCCTGACCCAGGAGCCAGAGTGGAGGGGCCGCTGGACGAGCTGCACAGACGCGGGAGAGGAGAGTTGCTGAGCTCTTGATGTCCGTGCTCACTCACTCACAGCCCCCGTTTCTGAAGCCAAGCCCTCCCAGGCTGGGACATCGTGCCTGGGGAGAGACCAGCCTCCAAGGGTCCTTTGGGGACCACCTGCAGCTGGGAAAAGAGGTGGTCTTTCCATCAGGAAAAAGACTGGCCCCATGTGAGCCAAAATTAAATGTTCTTGTTGCTGATTTCTAGAAGAACTTGTCCTGCCGTCTTGGGGTGCAGAGTGTCTCCCTGTGGCTGAACTGAGCTGTGAAAGACCAGCCCACTCCCCGCCCCCCACCAACACACACACACACAGCTCCAGGCCCCTGGTTCTGGTCCAGCTGCCCACAGGATGTACAGTGGCAGGGAGATTCTCTTCAAATGTGAGGCCAGCATCTTATGTGAGCTGTCCAGGAGCAGAAAGAGTCCTAGGGGGGTGGGGGAGGTGGAGAACACTATCGTGACCTACTGTTAGCAAAGAGAGAAAGCTAATCACAGAGAGAAAGGGGTGGGGGGAGAGGGGTGGGGAGGAGAGGAGAGGAGAGGAGAGATGAGATGAGAGATGCTGGTACAAACCAGTCCAGGAGGCAGCCTTGAAGGGAAGCATGGTGGGCAGCCAAGTTTGGACTCCCCAGGAATAGACCCAGAGATGGGCTTTAAAGTAAAGTCACCAGATTTTAAGTGGGACACCACTGATGGGTGGGGGTGGTCTTAATTAAAAATCTGGTCTTATATGGAGCAACAAAAATTTTCATAGAATGCAAAAATAGTATTGTAATGTATTTATTTTCATTTTAAAATGTCGCGGGACATTGTTAAATTGTTAAAAAGTGGGAAGTCTGGTCACTTTAAGGGCAGGTGGCTCATCCGGGAGGGCACGTAGGGGAGCATGCCTTGGGGAGCTGGTCGGTGAGAACCACTGCTGATGTCAGGCACCATTCAGTCACTGACCCCCTCGCAGTGCCCCCGGCCGTGCTCAGAATCCTTCTTCCTCCGTGGAGCTTCAATGCCTGTCCCTCTACTTTACGAAGCGTGGAGTCCCGCCCCAGGGCGGGTCCCCCTGATGACATGGTCCACGTGAGTGAGACCACACCGCGCCTTCTCAGGAGCATCTGCTTTTGCTTCCTCTGAAGCAGATTCGCTCTTCCTCCCGCAGTTTGCGGTCCGCTGCAAAGCCTTCACCAGCACCGTCAGCCACGGGCATCCCCTTTTCTGCCTCCACTGCAAGTTGACGTTGAAGCTGCAAACGACAACAACAGTTTCCACAAGTCAAAGCACAGCCTCGGTAGCTCCCAGCTGCATTCAGAGACCCGCTCAGGGACAGATCAGACCAATAGGCACTGAACGAAGAATCCCTTCAGTGTGAACGGGGGCCCTCTGTGGGGGCCCTTCGCCTAGCTCTTGCTTCTGTGGGTCATCCCCACATCCTTCTTCAGAGAACAGTCAGGGGTGTACATCACCCCAGAGCAGTGCCCAGCGACTGACTGGCTGGTTGGTGATTGTGTTAGTCCGGATAGACTACAGAAAGAAATTCATAAAGATGGGAAAGCGTTATATACAAGAGGAATGAAACATTGAGAAAGCATCCTGACCCAGTCCAGTCCAAGCCCACAAGTCCAATATTAGCCCATATGTCCAATACCAGTCTATAAAATCTTCTTCCAACTTACGAAGCACGTGCAATGACACCAGGACAATCACAGGCCAGTGGGTGCAGAGTCTTGTGTGTCCAGTGGCAGTAGAAGCATCTCGGCGCTGGCAGGGGTCTCTCTGTGGCTTCTCCGTCCCCAGAGGTCTGGTCCCATCAGGGTAAATCCATGTGGCTTCTCCTCCAGCTCCTCCAGTCTCCAGCAATCAGGATCGATCAACATGCTGTCATCTCATCTTGTCGGTAGTTCGCCTCCCCAGAACTCAGTCTAGTCTCTCTCCTCCAATTGGGAAATACCTCGAGACTTCAGAATTCTCAGGAGAAATTCATGCCCACACAGAGGCCTCATTGGCTATCTCCAGAGTGACAGGTTAGACTCCACTCCTCCCAATCATGAAATTGACACACGAGGACATGACTGCCACAGAGATGGAGATGACCCTGTGAGGCACGCCTCCCACCCCAGAGTCCCTGTGGATGAAACCGAGGCTGGGACTTCCACCTGAAGTTACCCCTTGCTGGGCAGCCTGCTGCCCACAGGACCCCAAATAAAAAATTTTTAAAAACCTCAACGCCGTGGAATGGGCACTGACTCACAGCAACCCCACGTGTCCAAGTTCCCAAGGCTGTGCGTCTTTCCAGGAACAGTGAGCTTCACCTTCCTCCCACAGTGCAGCTGGTGGGCTTGAGCCACCAACCTCTTGGTTAGGTCTTAATAAACCAGCAGCATGAGGATCCTCGCCTCGAAGTGGGCTTCTTAGGGCCCAGCCCCAGGGTGCACCCAGCCTGCGAGTCAGCAGCGATTTTTCATCGCATCAAAGGGTCCGTTTCCCGTGAGGACAAGGGGCCTGCGGTCCACGGAGCTGCTCCCCAGGCCCCGCCCACTTCCCCGCCACCCCTGAAAAGGTCACAGAGCTTACCTGGTGCATTCTCCAGTGTAGCTGCGGAGACCAGCCCAACTTACCCCCACTGGAACCTCCAGACCCTGCCCCGAAGATGCCATTCTTGAGCCAGCCACCAGGGAAGTGGAAGCAGCTGTCCATTCTCACCATCACTGTCAGGGCCTGGCGTCCACGCTCGGGAGCCCAGGTCACCTCAGATCAGGGCCAGTCCAAGAAAAGGCCTGTGGAGTCTGAATCCCACATGCGGGCCCTGCCCCTCTCTTAACACGATTATGAGTGTCTTGCTGGCTGGTGCTCACAGTCAGCAGACTGGGCTGCCAGCTCACGGGCTGGAAGCTTGAGCCCACCAGAGTCCTGGGGAGGAAACATGTCTGGAAACCTGCCTCCCAGTCCTAACGCCAAGGGTCCACTCCACACAGCTGGTTACCAGCGACGTTTGGGAAGTGGGTAGGCAGGGGGCACTGTGGTGAAGAGACCTGTACACTGCTCTGCTATTACCTAGGCGTGGAGGGCAGGAAGGGGACAAGCACGAAACGGCAATAGCAGGTGCTTTAAACCGTTTCTGGGAAATAGTCTTTATCTTTTTATTCCATCGAGTGTTTGAAGCCCCTTCCTAAGATCTGCCCCCGGCTGGGTCCTGGGGTGGGAGTGCCAAGGGGGAACATGCAGGGCCCCTACCTCAGTCTGGGGCCATCGGGGACGGCACCTAGAGGAAGCAGTGCCCACACTGAACCTTGAGAACTGGAGTTCGTCCCACGAGAGGAGTGGGCAAAGTGCCGGCAAGAGGAGAGGTAAGTAGCTGAATGTGCCGATGAGCTGGACAGTGAAGCCTGGGCTTTGACCAGTGGGGGTGTTAAGCTTGGGGGTGACATAGGTGAAGGGCTGGGGCGGGAAGCAATGAGGATGTGACTGCATCCTCCAAGGGAGAGCGTGTGGTGGCCCCGTCCAGGAGGGGGCATGGGGAGGAAGGGGGAATGCATCCCAGGGATATGCAGGAAGTAAACTGGACACAAGTGGACAGGCCTTCGGAGACCTCTGCAAGGTAATTCTAGCCTCGGAATTGGGGGTTCACGTTACTCCCCCTCCCCCGCCCCTTTGTTTTCCCAGCAATATGCCACTCCCACCCCCGACTCCAGGAGTGAGGCTCAGGCAGGAAGGAGAGATGTGTCCACAGCCACCCAACCATAGCAGTTGCAATTCCGGTCCTCAGCAGTAGGTGGCAGCCGAATATTGACAGGGAAAACCAAAACTGAACTCGCTGTCCATGAGAACTTTTTTGTTTGTTTGTTTTTGTTTGTTTGTTTGCTTGTTTTTTCCAATGATTTCATTGGAGGCTCTTACAGCTCTTATAACATCCTATACATCATTGGTATCAAGCATATTTGTACACATGTTGCCTGCCATATTCATTTCCAAATATTTTCTGCTTGAGCCCTTGGTACAAGCTCCTCTTTCCCCCTCCTTTTTTCTTTATAAATCATTTTATTGGGGGCTCCTACAACTCCCATCACGATCCCTGCATTGCCCATGAGACCTTGCTGACTGATAGGCCCCTACAGGACAGGGGAGAGCACCCCCAGGCCGGGGTGGGGGACGCGGGGTGTATCTGAGCCTATAATTCAGTGGTTCTCTACCTTCCTTGTGCCTTTTCATACAGCTCCTCATGTGGTGGTGACCCCCCAACCCTGACATTATTTTCGTTGCTACTTCATCATTGTACTTTTGCTACTGTTAGGAACCAGGCGACCCCCTTGAAAGGGCAGTGCTACCCTGTCCTGTAGGGTGGCCTCGATGCAGGGGACTGGGTCTTAGGGTTCTTCCCAGCACTCCGAAGCACTGTTCCCCACAACCACCCCTGCTTGAGGAGCAAGGGAGGTGCAAGGGGTGGGAATTCCTGGTTTTCAAACCCTCCAAGTTCGGCGAGCCTGCCTTCCTCGGGCCCTTCAGCACAACTGCCTCTTCTCGAAGCACTAGCACAGGTACCGCGGGGACTTTCCTGGTGCCGGGGGGGCTGCACTTGGCTCTCCCACTGCCCCTGCTCCTTCTTCCGGCCCGGAGTCCCGAATCCCACACAGCAGCAGCCCCGCACCTGCTGGGAGCCGGCCCTCTGACATTCAGCCCACCCGGGGCTCCACGGCCAGACTCTTCCCAGCGCAGCTCATGAGCCATGTGAGCAGGACGCTGAGCAGATGGAGACAAAGTAACAAATGTGCCAGATCCCTCCGCCTCCTCCCAGAGGCAAGGCGGTGGAAGGATCATGGGAGAGCTGCCAAAAAGGCTGAGTCTTCAGGGCTGACTTACGGCCTTTTCCCTGCTCCCGCCGAGTCTGCCCGTGAAGACCTTGCCCTTTGCAAGTATGCAGCCTCCATCCCAACAGCGGAAAGTCAGAAACGGTACCCGAGGGCTATGATTGGGAGAACCAAAAGACCGTGGGGACATCGCAGACAGGGCCTGGGGCTGGAAGAAGCGGCAGCGGGGGAAGCCACGCCATTGTTTGGCAGCAGCGGGGGCCACAGACATTGAGGGAAGGCACGGACAGAGTAACATCAGTAAGGGCTGTGCACGCACGCGCCCCTGCTCCGTCTACGCAGCCGCTTTCATTTAACCTTCCACCGTCTATCTAGCCGGCCCACGGGTATTGACTGGGCGCCTGCAACGTGCTCCGTCTGCCTCGTTCTGGACCCAGCGGATAGACTGCTGAGCAAAGACACATCAGGCCCCAGCCTCCAGCCCAGAAGTAGTACCGTCTCCGTTGCTGGTAAGTGCTGGGGGACCTCTTCATCAGAGAGCCTGCGGGGGAGCCAGGCTTCTCTGAGGACCTGACAACGGATCCTGAAGGGCCAGAGGAAACGAATCCTGCAGAAAGTCAAAGAGAGTCGGCGCAGAGGGAGCATCCCTGACCCTGAGAGCTGCAAGGGCAAAGGGCCTGGGGTAGGAGGGAAAAGGGTATGATCCAGGGCTAGACAGGGAATGGAGACCCAAGAAGCCCCCAAGGGGAGACCCTGTGAAGAAAGCCAGGACTTTCTTCCCTTGGCTGAAAGGAAGGCGGCAGGAAGTCTTGAGACCGTGAGTGATGGGCTCCAGCGACGCACCTCTGACCCCTCGCTTACAGCCCCGCTGAGAGTAACCCTGTGTCATAGAAATGGCTGCCTGACTGCACACAGATGAGGAAAGTGCAGCTCACAGAGGTCGTCCATGTCCCCAAGGTCACCCTGTGGTGACAGACAGAGCCACAATGCAAGCCCAAGGGTGACTCCAGCCTGAATCTCTGTGCCAACGCTGGCTGGCATCAGTCACAGGAAGGAGGTGGCCAGTGAGGGGAGGGTGGCCCCCGGCATTGAGGGGGGGGGGGATACTTTGAGAACTTGGTTTGGGGCCTGGAATCCGGCCTACAGATATTTTCCTGGCCTAATGCCAGGCCAACCTCCCTCCCATTCTCCCCACCTCCCACTGCACCACTGCTGCCCCATTGAGGGAAGGGTCTGCCCTGGCACTCTCTGCCCCGGGAGGGTCCCAGGCCCCCAGTGTCTTCAAGCTTTGTGAGTGATGAGGCGATCCAGACTGAGGTTCACATCTTCAAGCCAGCCCACCCGAGCGCACACCCCGGCCGCCCTGCCCACAGCCTCTGTTGCCCAGGCTGTCGGCTGAGCAGTGCCAGCCCGGCGCCAAGGCCAAGTCCTGCCCTCAGGCCAGTCGGAGGTCACGGCCGCGCCCGAGCTGCCAGCTGCCCAGGGAAAGGACGCTCTGCTGTCCTCGTCCCCAGCCCTGCCTCGGCTTCCCTTCCTGAGAGTGGCATGGCGCTGAGAAGTGAGTAGCCTCGGGACCGGGGGGCGCTGGCTGACAAGCGGCCGAGGAACTGGGTTCCTCTGTCGGGATCAATCACTCTAAGCCTGCGTGAGGCGTCCCTGCTGAGGAGCAGCTGTGAAAGCCGCCTTTGTGCCGGGGAGAATGAGCTGCGAGAAGACCGGGGGCCATGGCCCGGGGGACCCCTCAGGCCTCGGAGCTTGAGATCCACCCCAGAGGGAGGATCCCACCCTGGTCTCGGCCCAGGCCTGGAGTCCACCTCATGCCATGGGAGCAGCCCAAGGGAAGAAGGTAGGAGCCCCTGGGGGTCCCGCTGGAGGCTTTAGACGCAGGGTGGGGAGGGGACTGGGACTGGGTTCCAGCTGGGAGCACCCACACACCTGCTAGCTTCATGGACCATCAGCCAGGCAATGCCCACCCACCTCTCTCCCCAGCACACAGCCAAGCTTTGCACCTGGAAATCAGGTCAGGAATCAGGGCAAAGTCGGATGCTGACCTGCCTGTGTGTGGAACAGCTCTGAGGCTGCCCAAGGGCAGGCTCCCCGCTCCTACACACGCACACACACACGCTCCATATCTTGGGGAAGGTGTTTACAAGTTAGGTAACTCATTTTCCTCATCTGTAAAATGGGAACAGTGATGGCACCAACCTCAGAAGACTAGTGCGAGGACTAATAAATGAAAATACCAAATGCAATATCCATTTGACTGCTTAAACTCAAGCTCACTGCCATTCAGTCAATAATGACTCACAGAGACCTACAGGACAGAGTGGCACATTCCCCTGCAGGTTTCTGAGACCATAACTCTTTACAGGAATAGAAAGCTGTCTCTTTCTGCCAGGGAACAGCTGGTGGGGTCACATTGCTACCCTCAGGATGAGCAGCAGCCTGATTCGTAACCCGGGTGTTTAAAGTCAGGCCAAGCACAGAGAGAGCCTACCCTCTGGAGCTATCTGTGGACCTCCGACCTCAACTTTATGCCATGGAGAATGATGGAATGGGTCTTGTTAAATATTCCAGACCTGCTGGACCAGAGACTCCAGGCAAGGCCCAGGAATCTGCATTTACCCACCTCATCCTCCCTCTTTGCCACTCACACTCAGGGCTCAGTGAACCTACCGGAGAAGGGGGGCGGCCTGTGTCTTGGTTAGACCCCCTCCCTCTTCCGGATTCTCGCTGACCCGCACTTTGTGGGAGGTTCTGTGAGACGAGGCTGCCTGGCTCCCCAGGTACTCTCTGTCACAGGAGATGGTAATCCTCGGAGCCCATTTTAAAGAGGAGAGAATGAGGCTCTGAGGAAAAAGATGATGTCATCACCATGGTGACATAGCTAGTGAGGAAAGAGGTGGGATTTTTTACTCCAAACTTTCCACCAACCCAGTCACCCCATATTTTTAAAAAGTAGCAGGGACCCTTAGAAGGGGATGTTTCCCAGGCGTCTGTTAAATGAAGATGTTGCCTAGAGAATCCCTAAGGATCTCCCAGAGCCGGCCTCTGCTTCCCACTCCACCTTAGCTATAGGCTCTTTGTAATTCCTGTAGCACCTGCCTCCCCTCAGCATCTTCCAACAGCATCATCCCCAAAGCTTGGTATACAGGAGCTGTTGCTTTCCCCGCAATTCTCACTCCTTCCTGCAGGGGTCAGTGGGGGTCACTGGGCTCTGGGACCAGCAGCCAGGACAGGTGACCCAGACCGAGGAGTCCCAGGGCTGCCTTCCCCAGTCACGCCTTGAGCCCTGGCCCCACCCAGCCCCCTCCTTTGGACATTCTTCCTGTTCCTCCTACTTCTGGGGAGAATGAGTCTAGCCTTTAGATGCCATACGAGGGAGCTTCATAAACTTTGTGGAAACTTTCCCATTCTCTTTGACTTTCCTTTTCCCACAACCTTTTTGAAACTCTTGGAAACTGATTCCCTAGGCCTGGAAAACACGAACTTGTATCTGCCAGGAATGGTAAACACCCTTAAGCGGTACATATACTGTCAGTCCTTGTTCCCTCACCTATAACGGACATTATGAATCAATTCCCACACTTCTCCCCACGAAACCAAACACCGCTTTAGAATCCTCAACACAACATTCCAAGCCTCCTTCCCCAATCCACCAGAATTAGCATTTAGGATGAAAGTCACCTGCTCTCCTTCCCCGCCTTGGTGAAAGTTCATCAGGGTTGAAACCGTGGGCCTTAGGCACATACTAGCCTGTGCAGCTCCTCCACATGCTGCCTGTGGCCTGGGACACAGCAATGTGCTTCCAGAGACTGAAGCTCAGGGTCCTGCATGAAGTTGGGGTGCGCCTCCGTTGGTCTCCCAGGGCTCCCTCTTCCGGGGTTTGATCCTCTCGTGACTCACAAGTAGGGCAGCCTTGTGACAGTGAGGGCATCATGGGCAACTCGGGGGGCAGACAAGAAGGCAGTGGACCAGCACATGTGACAGAGCTTGAACAGGGCTGGAGCACCCCAGACTGCCCCTGGGATGGTCCTCGTGCCAGCGGCATGGCCTCCCTCTCCCTTTCCTGAGACCAGAGTCCAGATATCCTTTGGCAATGCCCATGACAGGCCAGGCTGTTGGGGACATAATGCCCAGAGCCCGGCACTGACTCTCCCATCAGCCTGTCCCCTGAAGCTCACCCCATTGTTCTCTGAAAAACATCAAAGCAAAAACCAACTTACCACCGCCAAGTGGATGCTGAGTGACCCAAGAGGCCAAGCTAGAATGGCCTGTGTCAGCTTCGGAGACAGAAGTTCTTTAAGGAACAGAAAGCCTTCTCTTCTCCGCAGGACAGCTGGTGGTTTTGAACTGCTGGTCTTGCAGTTAGCTGCTCAAGGCGTAGCCAGTCCACCAACAGGCCCTCTCCCCTGTCCTCGGGAGCTTCACAGTGTCAGGTGAACCTCAGTTCTAGAATATTAACTTAGATCAGTGGTTCTCAAGCTGTGGGTCAAGACTCATGACAGTGATGAAGTAGCAACGAAAATAGTCTTATAGTTGGGGGGGTCCCCCCCACACGAGGAACTGCATGAAAGGGTCGTGGTATGAGGAAGGTGGAGAACCGCTGACTTATCCATGTGTCTTTGGACACACTGCCAGGAGAATCCAGTGCTTAGAGGGCATCATGTTTGGCAGAGTGGGTGGAATAGCAAATGGTGGCGAAAACCAGGAAAGCCCTGGCGAGACAGAGAGACCCGGTGGCTGCATCAAGGGGCTCGGGCATGGGAATGCGTATGAGGGATGCAAGGCCAGACAGGATTCCGGTTCTGTTGTGCACAGGGTCGCTATGGGCCGGAACCAAACCCATGGCACCTCACAAAAACAAAATAGTAGCTGGCAAACCTTCCGGCATGAGTTCCTCCCTTTTCCCCCCTCGACAGCTGGAGAGTCTGGGGCACAGAGAGAGGAAGGAGCTTGCCCAGGGCTGTGCCACCAACCTGGTGACACCCCCAGAGAGAGCCAGAGGCTCCAAGGAAAGCTATGGGTACCTTTCCCGGCACCACCAAGGGTGGGGCCAAGCCCACCCCTCAAAGTATTCAGGGCACAGACACGACTGAGGGCAGCCTCCTGGTCAAGGCGAAGAAGTCTGCTTCCACTCCCTGGCCCAGGGCAAACACACACTGTGTGCCTTCTGCCCTGTGCCTGTCCTGTGCTGGGTACCCTGGGAGACAAGGTCCCTGCCCTCAAGGCAGTCCCCAGGCTTGCAGAGAGTGGCAGGCAAGGGAAAGAATGGCAACCAGGAACAGGGGGTACAAGTGTAGGGTGGGGTGACTGGTCAGGTCATTGCTGTGGGGAAGGGGCAGTAAGAGAATTTTAGAGGGGCAGCCGGATGGACCCTGGACACTCCCCACCTCTTCACTTCTGTCAGAATCCTGAACGCTGCCCCGCTGGTGTTTGCCAAGGCACTCAATGATTTGCATTCGATGTACATTCGTCTTCATTAGAAGAAAGTTTGCTTGAGTGAAATTAAGGGGGGAGAGGGGTACAAACTAAATTTTTGATGTTGCTAAATTTGATAAATGGCCCGAGAGGGAGTGTTGGTTCTGAAAAGGCGCACATCTGGCTGGGCCCTCGGGCTCCCGGAGCAATTATCCCCACCGTGATGGATGAGGCTCCCAGACTCGGTTCTGCCTCACCAGGGTCCAGCTCTGGCGCATCAGTGAGCATCTCGTTAGGGGGCTCTCCCTGCTGCCCACCAGCACCCCTCGCTGCCTGCCATCCCGGGAGGGGTCGGGGGCCAAGCACCCATTCCTCGGGGCTCAAGGCTCCCACGAGGGTACGTGTAGTTTGTGGGGGCACTCAGGGGAACGAAGGGGGAGACCCCAACCCCAGCCCCACCCTCAGCCCCACTCTCAACCTCCGAGGCTGTGGGAGGGAGTCAACTGCCCACCTGGAACCTCGCCCCCACCTGTTTCCACCCCCAGTGTCTCTGAGTTCCATGCCCAGTGCAGTCCACTGCCCTTTCAAGTGTCCTCTGACCTGTGCACGTGCTGCCCTACTAGATGTGTGAGATGAAGCGGTGAAGGAGGGCGTGGGCACGGGCACAAGGTCCAGTTTTGAGCAGCGTCCTCATGCCCCTCACAGGGCAAAGGCTGCCATCACCACACACACACACACACACACACACACACATGCACAGACACATAGCGTTTGGCAACCCTCTAGTGATCTGTTCTCCCTGTCTGTCCCACCCACAAATACCTGGGCCTGCAAACTTACCTGAGGTTGAATTCTATGGTCCACTTATCTACACAGTCCTCACTAGTGCCCTGTGAGCAGAGCTTGACAGCCCCATTGGCAAGGAAAGGCGGGGCCAGGCCCACTGTCTCCGTATTTCAAATCACCTGCCTTCCCCACTACACAGAGGAAGAACCCGAGGCCCGTCTGTCCACTGAGGTTCCTTGGAAAGTGCCTGGAAAGAAAAGCCTGTGGTAGCTGAGGCTCCTCACTCATTCACTCCAAAGGCCCCCATTAAGTGGATTCTGACCCCAGCCACCCCGTGAGTCAGAATCAGACCACCCAGTGTTCCTGGGGGTGGACAGCTCAGGCACAGATCGCCAGGCCTTGCTTTCGAGTCTCCATGAACTTGAACTTGAACTGGCGACCTTTCTTCCAGTTGGCAGGCGGTTTGGTCCTTTGCACCATGCAGTGAATCCTGCTTCTCTCCAACCACAGTGAATGAATGAACGAATGATACGCTCCAATTCTCGCTTGGGGAGGGAGCTTCCTAGCCATTGCTGCAGAGGGAACCCAGCAGTGAAGTTCAGGCACTTTGTCCTTCCAAGACCCACCCCCGTAGGAAGAAAAGATAGGTCCCTTGTTCAAAGACGCAGAGGCTCAGGGTGGTGACAGGAGAGCACAACACCAAGGGAAGGGCCCAGGGGGCCCTATGCGGCCCTGAGGCCAGCCTGACTTCTTCGTGCCCACCAAAGGGACCTCTGGGTCTGGCGGGCCACGAGTTTGCCTCCAGGGCACATGCTGGAATGGTGAGCTCAGTGTTCCAAGCCTGGATGTTGTCATTCTGTTCCAGCACCCATTTCTTTCTGTTCCTTCACCCCTGGGTGGAAACCCCCAGGAGGGGGCTCCTCACGGCCTGGCCAGAGTGGTCAACATGATGGTTCTGAACTGTCCTCCCTGCCCCTGCCCCACACCCACACCCACTACTCTCCAAATAGCCTGGTCTAACCGCTTGGAAAGGTTCGAGGCCCAATTTCTTCCTTGGGGTGGCCCAGAGATGGAGGAGTGGGGAGTGAGGGAGTGGGCTGGTGACAGCTGAAGGGGGCATTTGGTAGGCTATTTATCCGTCTTTTGGGGTCTCCTGGTGGGGCTTTCATTCTGCTCTTCCTCGGGCCTTCTCTCAGCTTGCTCAAGACCAGACCCTAACTCACAGGGAGATGTGCAGAGTGAGCACTGCACAAAGGGTGGAACCTCCACTGCCATCGAGTCAGTGCTGCCCACTGCACCCCTCTGTGTAGGCATTCTGAGCTGTGAATCTTTATGGGAGCAGATGGCCTCATCTTCCTCCTTCAGCGGGGCCCGTGGGTTTGAAGTGCCCACCCTCGGTTATCAGTCCAATGTGTACCTGAGAGCCCCACTGGGGTCCCCTGGAGATGGGTGAGGTAGGTGGAAACCCAACCTTGCCCCTGGCCGTGGAAGAATTGCCCAAAGAAGCGGCTGCTGTGTACATTCAGGGTCATCCCTCACAGGCCTGCAGGAACCTCTCCCTGCCTCAGAGCTCACAGCCAGCTCAGGACAAGGAGGACACAAATGAGGAAGGCTGGTAGATGGGGGACAGAGACTGAGGAGGAGACTCAAAGGGAAGAAGGAGGAAGTAGAAGGAAGGAAGGAAGGGCCAGTTGCAGCCCAGCTGACACTTCTTCCAGGAAGCCTTCCCTAAGTGGACCCCAGATGTCTATCCAGGGCCAATGACGTAAATATGGGGGTGGACCCTTATCATCCCACCCCCATTCATCCAGTTTATCTCAGGGCTGCATTTGTGTAGCCGGGCTCACAGGTCTTACACACCTGTAGGATTTTCTGGAGTAACTGGGAAGGGTTGAAGAGAGGAGACTGGCTGGACAGCGCTGTTTGACTCAAAGACAAGCTAGGAAGAAAGGCCTGGTGATCTAAAGCAGCCATGAAAACAGCAGACTGATCTGCCCACCCCACGCCCCATCACAGGATAGTGCAGAGAGGGGCAGTGTGCATTCCATATTGTGTATGGGTCCAAACCACTGGCAGTTAAGAATAACAACAAAATCTTCCCATGGACCCCCAGAGTGCACCACTCTCCTGACTGCCCCAGGCTGGGGCAGACCCAACTGTGCTCCCAAAGTCTGCCAGTCTCTCCACAGCGCCGCCTACTGCCCTCTCTCATATTTGTTCCTCCAATTTATCCAGGAGGGGTAAGAGAGGTTTGATTTTCACTCGCTGTGTTTAGCACATAGTGGGTGCTCAGGAAACCCAGAGAGGGTGCAGTGAAAGGAGAGGGAGAGGCTGATTTCCCATGGAGCTGACTGGAGGATGGGGTTTGAAGGGCAAGCTCATGGTTGGGGTGCAGGTTTACTGCCATGGAGGATCTAGAGAGCTTTCCAGGTTTGGGAGAGGCTGCCATCACCCGGGGACCCATCCCCATCTGCCAGGAGCCCACACATGCCCCCTCTTCTTCCAGTGACTCTAAATCTCTGATACCCTAGTTCATTCTCTCTCTCTCTCTCTCTCTCTCTCTCTCTCTCTCTCTCTCTCTCTCTCTCTCTCTCTCTCTCACACACACACACACACACACACACACACACACTCCCAACTCACACCTTCTTAGCGGAACATCCAGTCAAATGCTGACTGCACCCCTTTAAGGGCACTGGAGATAGACTGGTGCCCAGGCCAGAGGGAAAGACTTGAGTCACCAACAAGCACAGGACAGGGCGGGCGCTGAGTGCTGTGCTGAAGGCAGCAGCGCATAGAACAAGAGGGCCAGGCTCCCCGATGCCCAGCCCAGGACTGAAGCATGCATGCCAGTTAACCAGAAAGCCCGAGCTGGGACTGAAGTATGCTCGGGTGAACCAGGAACAGAGGGGGCTCTGCACAGATGAACAGCATCTATCAAAAGGCTGGAGGCTTGAGAGGCGTGCCCTGTGTCCAGAAATGAAGGAGCCTCTTGGTTTTCCAGATTTTTCTCAGTAGTTTAGCAGGACCTCTCAGCTCCAACTTCTGGGGCCTGCGGCTGCTGTGGGATTTGGTTCCAGTGCCAGGTTAGACCCCCATGCCCTGCTACCTCCTCACCCAATGCCTCACTCCCCCCCAAATCTGTGTCTCTGCTCAGACTCTTCAGCCAAGGGGAGAATTCTTTAGTCCCCATTGCTTTGCTCCATCATTCAAACTATTCCTGGGGAAGAGACCGAGAGGGATAGAGACAGACACTGGAGAGAAGAGAGAGCCCCCTCCAAACAGGCTGGGACAACTCCCAGCCCATCAACCCCCAACAGGAGGCCTCCCTCCCTCCCTCCCTGAGGAGCCCACCTGGGCCTCTTATTTTTTAATTTAAATCATTTTATTGATTTCATAGATATCATAGATATCTCTCACAGATATCATAACACTCAAGAGTTCAATCACATCAAGCAATATTGTACAATTGCTACCACAATCAGGTTCCAAATGTTTTCTTGTTGAATTCCTTGATCTCAGCTCCCCTTTATCCTCTCCCCTCCTCCACCCAGGAATATTTATTTATTTATTTACTGCCAGATCTTATATCATCTAATATATCCATTCGTACAATTCTGTTGTTCGATCCCCTCGCATGGGCTTATGCAGTCATCAGCGGCATCAGTTCCCTCACCCCCAACCCCCTCTCTTCCCAGGTGATCATTACATCTGTTACTCTGTCTGAAGGGTTATTTATCTTGACTCTCATGTATCGAATGATCTTATATATACAAATGAACATCAGGAAGTCTAACATGATTGATGAGGTAAAACAAATGAAAACCATAATAGTAAGGGGAGGAAACATTAAAGAGCTAGAAGATAGTTATGGGGTTCATCAGCCCTGTACTGCACCCTGGATTTAGCATCCCTTCTGTGGGCCTTCTGAGAGGCACTGTCCAATTATCTTACAGTGGGTTTGGGTCTCCACTACATCCATGCTCCTTCACATTCATTTGGTTTCTTGTTTTTGAACTTCTGGTACATTTTCCCATCGACACCTCATGATCACACAGGTTGGTGTGCTTCTTCCATGTGGGCTTTGCTGCTTCCCTGCTAGATGGCTGCTTGTTTAGCTACAAGTCGTTTAGACCCCAGCTGCTGTCTTTTAATAGCCGGCACCATCAGCTTTCTGCCCCACATTTACTTATCCACCCATGTTGTCTTCAGCAATAGTGTGGGAAATATGAGTATCATACAGTGCCACATTATTAGAGGAAACAGTTCTTGTACCAAGGAAAGATTTAAGCAGAGGCCCAAAGTCTATCTGCTTGTTTGTTGCATTTACATATATACATATATAAACAAATACACCTATATTTACAAAATGCATATCCATATATTTTCTTTCTTCTCTTTTTTTCTTTCCTCCTGTCCCAGCTATCATTTTTACCCATCATTCACCTCTCAGATACAATTCAATTGATCAAACAGTGACTAGGAAAGCTACACACCTTCCCTGCCATCAATTTTAGAATCCTTACTATTCTCCAATCCCCAATGGGCCTCCTTTATGCGACACATTGCCCCCTCCCCCAACCCCTTGATATTTCAATGCCTCCAGAGAGGAGGAGGAGAAGGGAGATGGTCCCCCTTATCCTTCCCTCAGGCCACTGGTGGGGGCAAACCTCCTTTCAAGTTATCCTAAATCTCTTTCTTGATTTCATCCCCTCCTCTCGGGCCAGTCTTTCCCGTTCACGAGGGCGGAAAAAAACAAAGCACCACGAAAAAAAACAAAGCACCTCTGTCTCCGAGGTCCCGGTGACCTTGGGCAAGACTGGCTTCCTCTCTGGGTTTTACCCAAAGCCGGGTCAAATGCTACCCAGGAGAAGAAGGCCGCAGGGAGCAACCATCGCCTGCAGGTCTCCCTGCCAGGTGCAGAGCCAGGCGGGGCACACACAGCATGCCAGGTGCCTTTCCCC
This sequence comes from Nesogale talazaci, assembly GCA_004026705.1. NCBI lineage: Eukaryota > Metazoa > Chordata > Mammalia > Afrosoricida > Tenrecidae > Nesogale > Nesogale talazaci. The sequence goes on from PVJH01010838.1 coordinate 59,405, forward strand.
AAGCCAGAGCTGCCAAGGGGCCAGCGAAGATCACAGTGGAATGCAGGAGGCTTTGGGATCCCTGCCACGGGCACGGAAGTCCTGGTCTTTCAGCGACCCCGCCCAGCACATGCAGCCTTGCCCTGCACCCTTGAGCTTGGACTGAATTTACCCACATTGCTGCAGAAGGCTCCGGAGTCCAGACTCCCCCACTCACCCCACCCCACCCCACTCCCGGACTCCATGAAGAGCTTCTCCTAGGAGAAAAAAAAATACATTTTAAAAACTGAACTTCCACTCTTTGCCCTCAAATCCTGCCCATAAACCCTACCAGAGAGAGATATATGCCCCTGTTCCTCCCACACTCAGAGAAGCAGTGTTAGCTGCTCAGGGGCACACAGCCAGAGAGTGTTAGAGATGGGACTGGAACCTCTGTCTGGCCTCAGCATCTCGGTGATCTTTGACTTGCTTTTTGAGTGTCAGGGTTGAAACTGTACCTCCCAGTCCATCTCAGCCTGGGCCCCTGATGGTTTCAGTCCCGCTGGGACCTAGACCTGAAGTTCAGAAGAATTTAATTTCCATGTTGAAAGGCCTTAGAGGTGGGGCAGGAAGGACCGAATCAAAAGGCTGCTTTCTTGCAGGCGGAAACCCAAAAGCCCCCGCTCCCTCCCAGGGGCCCAGATCTGCTTTCAGAACTGGCTCTGGGAGGAGGGAGCAGGACCAGGCGCTGGAGCTTTCCTTTGTCATGTGAACTCTAAGAGGAAGCCAAGACAAACACCCGAGTCCTGCCACTGATGGAAGGAGCCTGGCCTGTTCTTGGTGGCATCTTGATGCCCAGGAAACTCACAATGGGGCCTGGGGTGTCCCGTGGGATGTCACAACCGGAGCCGGCCAGAAGCCAGCCCTCCTTGACTGCTGTTGTGGGGGGCTATCCAGGGTTTGCTTCTTTCCTTCTAGCTCTAGCTCCGGGGTCCTTTGGGGGTGTTGTCCTCAGCTGTGGTCCCCCCAGCTCCTGATGGAGCAACAGAACTGCCCCCCTGCTCCATCCCCATGAAGAGCTGGGCCTCTGATCCTGGTCAACCAGGGGGGGGGTTCCATGGCAGTCAAGTCAAGCCTTTCTTCCAAGGCACCGTGGGGGCTAACCTTCATCCTACCAGCATGTTACCTGTTTGTACAGATGGCAGGTGTTTGAGAAGAGTCCTGTCACCAGGATCGGAAAGGCCAAGTGACTGTGATCACCAGTGCGGGGTGGAGAAGGGGTGACCCTGCCCCCACTGGACCCCTGGACCCACTGGACTCTCTTCTGAGGCCAAGTAATGCTAGATTTATTGTAACCATTTTAACTGATGGTGCAGTGGGTCAGAAGCCGAGTGGCTAACCTCAACGTCATGGGTTTGAAACCACCAGCCACTCCATGGGAGAAAAATGAGGCTTTCTGCTCCCATAAAAAATTAGAGTCTCGGACACCCACAGGAGCAGTTCTGCCCTATTCTTCAGGGTCATTATGAGTCAGAATCGACCTCCAGCAGGAGGCGGGAGACTGGGCAGTGCAGTGGTGACGGCTCCTGGCTGCTGACCAAAGATTGGCAGTTCCAACCCCCCAGGCACTTGGAAACCCTCTGGGGGTTGCCTCTGGGGCAATTCTCTGTTCTAAGGGGTCAACATGAGTCCCACCCCTCAGATAGTTGTGCCAATGGTTTGTACTAGACAGGGGCTCTGTGGGGCTGGGCCGGGCCAGCCAAAGGGCTCATGCCTCAGATGCCCTCAGGCTCCCTCTCCTCTGACTGAAACCAAGCCAGAGCCAGGGCAGGGCAGAAGGCTGAGGCCGGCATAGGGCGGAGCAGTGTAGAGTGCTGCTGGGTAGCGGTAGCTTGGGAAGCAGGCCAAGGAGATTGGCTTGGGAGCTCTGTGGTCCACTGGGGGAGGCAGTCCTGATGTACTCGATGGGGAAGCCAGGCCCTCGCTCCCTTCCTGACTGTGACAGCTCCGTTGGCCTCACTTAGCCTCAGCTTCCTCATCTGCAAAATGGGCTCATCACACCCCCGACTGAGCCCAGTGCGCAGTGAGAGCCCTCACCCCACCACCCACCCCCGTGCCTGTGGTTTCTTATCTGGTAGCCAGGGACTAGCATTTCTGGAATTTATAACCATGAGCAGAGGGTGCCTTCCAGAAAGGCGACAATTGATGGCGGGGACAACGGATGCAGGAGGGGCAGCTCTCTCTCCCCCACCCAGGGGGTTTGTCTTGGTGCACATCCGTCCTGCTTTCCCTGGGGAAAGTCCACTTGCAGCCGAGTGGGTGGTTCTGGGAGGCCGGGTGTGGAGATGCTGTGCTTGTGAGGAGTGGAAGTTTCTGGAGAGGAGGCCCTCTGCCCCGGGAAGTGCCATGAGCACGCAGGGTTTCAGAGGACTCCGTTTCCCACCTAATGGGTTATCACCCTGCACCAGCACCATCCACGGACATCACCTGCTCTGCCTGACAGCCGTGACCCCTGCCGTGACAACTGCCAACCCCGACGGTGCCTTGGTCAGTAGTGAACCCAGCAATCAGACCCAGGGGCCGTGTCAAAGGTCACACGCCCCCACTCCCCACCCCACCTCTCCCAGATTCAAGGCTCTCTGGGCTGAGTTTCCATCTGGGACCTGCCTATGGTTATGATTAGTTGGTACAGAAAGGCCTGAGGGAATGGGAAGCTGTGGAAGGGGGCAGTGGGGGGCAGAGGGGGAGGTGCCAAGAGGCCCCTCCCTGCCTGTGTCAGCAACACCAACTATATACCCAGGCATCCCCACCACCCAGAATGGGGCCCTCTCTGGAAGGGAAAACTCCAGCTGACCCCAGTCTGGGAGCAGAGGGGAAAGAGTGCAGATGACGGTGGTGGCCTTTGTCCAGCCACCCACCTGTATGGCACTGGGCTCGTTTTACAACAGCCCAGACTGGGGGTATCCTCCATCCTCGGAGCTCCAGGTGCCAGCCTTCTTACAGTGAACCAGGCTTGTCTCTGTCCACCCTTTCCAGTGGGAAGGAGGGAGCCTTACACACGTGTTTCCTCTGAGTGTATCCGTGCTAACGCTGAACCAGAAGCAGCAGGAGTTGCTGCGCCAAGTCTTATGCTGGCCAGGAGCTCAACGTCCTCCCTGCTTGTCATCCACCCAACCAGAGAGAGAGAGAGAGAGAGATGAACATTTTACTGTGAAGTAGATGAGGATTCAGCAACACTTTTTAATCATCATTTTACAGAAGGGGAAATAGAGACTTGAAAAAGCCCTTGGGGTCACAGAGGAAGGAAGGTCAGAGAGGGGACAGACACCTGGCCATCTGAACCTAAAGCCCGCTGCCTGCTCGCTCTGGCTCTGAGGTTGCCCAGAGAACTCGGGGTTTGGAGTGGGGGTTCAGATGTGGGTTTCTGCCACCAGGAAGGGTCCCACCTGGGGAAGAGGACCAAGGTTTCCTCCTAGGATGAAATCCCTATTTGCCAACCGCTGCCGCGTGACCGAGGGAGGGTTACTTAGCCTCTCCGAGCTGCTGCGTCCTCCCTTGTGAGACAGACTAGTGATACCCATTGCGCTGGTGCTTGAAGCAGCAAATGAGATGATGGGAGTGGCTGTCATTCGGGCTGTGGTTGTGACCCGACTTCTCTCTTCTGCTTCATTGCAAGTCGGTGCCCAAAAGGATGGGCCTCAGGCTGTCTGTCTGTCTGTCTGTCTGCCCCATCAAGTAATTATGGCAGGACTGGGATAGTCCTTGGGCTATGACTGTCTGGAGGGCAGCCTGGGTGCCAGACTGTGTCCACTCCAGATGGGGACGTGGTGGCTCTCCCTCCTTCTCAGTGCCAGAGTGAGAACTCAGCCTCAGAAGTTATTGTTGTCAGCATTCAAGAAACGGCAAGAAAACAGAGGAGGGGAGGGATAAGGGAGTTCTGTCTTTGAACCTCCCCAGGGACTAGATCCCAGAACCCCCAGCCTTTGGGGTCATTCTGACTCTTGGCATAAAGTGACCAAACATCCCGCTTTTGGTGGGACAGTCCGATCTTAAATAATTTGTCCTGAGTCCTGCGGCGTTTTTTAAAAGTCCCAATCTTTGTAAAGAATGCACGACAAGCTAGGGAACGGCGGGAGAACAGGAAGGGAATATACCCCCCCACACCCCTTACCACCCCCTCTACCCCTTCCCACCCGGCCCCACCCCTGGTCAGTGGGGTCCTGCTTTACCAATGTTAAAATCTGGTCACTTTTTTTTTTGGTGAAGGGGGTGCGCATCACTGCCGTCTGGTGGTCGTGGGAGCTACCCAGCCTTGCTCCCAGAGAGCTGCTGCTGGATTTGAACTGCAGTTGGCTGCAGTCCCACACTCAACCACTATGCCACCGGGGCTGATCCAAAATCTGGCCACTTTATCTTAGCACCCGTACAGATGGACGGAGCAGAACTGCCCTGGGGGCTCCAGGACGGTGACCTCGGAGTCGTCCTCCCAGCGAGCAGCTGGTGGTTTCAAACCGTCCACCCTTTGACTCCCAGCTGCCCACCCTGTGACTCCATTTTGCTCACCCACTGAGCCTCCAAGGCTCCCAGGCTCCAGGTCACTGCTCAGCAAGGAGGTGCAGCCCCACTCAGACTCGGGACTCGATGCGAAGCCTCGGCTTTAGGCAGAAGCAGCTGGGCATCAGGCTGTGCCAGCCATCTCTTTACAGGCACATAGAAAATGACTGGAAAGGGAGAGCCAAGTGGGGGTGTTTTTCTGTTTCCTGGAGGGCGTTTTGCTACCTTCTTCGCCTTTGAGACGCTCACTCTGGGTTTCGTGTGATTTGACTCCTTCTGTAATAGCAGGGAGGGCGGGGTCCCTCGATGGAGATGCTCTGAAGCAGGGGTTCTCCGCCTTCCTCGACCCGTTCAGACAGTTCTTCGTGGTGACGCCCCCCCCGCCCCCAGCCATCATACTATTTTCGTTGCTACGTCATTATGGTCAACTTGCGACTGCTATGCAGTGGGTGACCCCTGTGACCGGGTCATTTGACCCCCAGCGGGATCGCAACCTACAGGATGAGAACGGCTGCTCTAGCACAACCTCTGAGAAGGAGAAAACGAACTATTTAAAATTCAAATCAATCGTCGTGTATGTTCAAAACAAGAAGGGAGAAAAAGACTGGAAGGAAGTCCAGTGAATGTTCAAACATTCACACCATAGGGGTGAAGGCAGCGAGGGGAAGGGAGGATCGAATGATCGTTTCTTATTCTTTTTCGTACTTCCTGGGAGCTCTCCTGGGGTAGTGTTTGCGTGTTGGGCTGCTAACCCTAAGGTCAGCGGTTCTAACCCAGAAGCCATGCCATAGGCAAAAGGAAACCCATAGGGGCTGTTTTAATCTGTCCTATAAGGTCGCTGTGAGTTGGGATCAACTAGACAGCCATGAGTTTGTTTGGCCTTTTTTGACATTGTCTGCAGAGAGGAACAACCACTCCAAGGTCAGGAGAAAGTAAACTTTGCTGTGAGTTAGGGTTTTCCCTGTTTCACAGAAGACAAAGTGAAGGACCAGAGATGTTAAGCCATTTGTTCAAGGTCACACAGCTAGAAGAAGGTGACTGGGATGGACCCATGTATGCCATCCCTTCTCCTGCACTTGACCAGGAACTGGGGCCACTTCAGACTCCAGCATGGTGAGGCCTGGTTCCCCTTTGCCCACCACCAAGCTCTGCAAACACCTCCACCCCTATCTTACCAGTCCCCCTGCTTTGAGAGGGTCCCCCCTGCAAGCCAAGGATTCCTGCAGGTTTGGGGAAGTGCGTGGCCAAGGGAAAGAGATGCATGCACCCCCCTGCTCCAGGTCCTCAGACCGGCCCGCGTTCATTAATAAAAGAACACCTGGGCTATTTCGGGCGCCTGTCATTTTCTACTTGAATAACCAAGGAAGTGGCTGCCTGCCCGCTCCTCTGCCCTGCCCACGGCGCCAGAACGGGGGACACGCGATCTTCCCTGGAGTAATGGGATCTGAGGCCAGGCCTCACTGCTGGTTCCTTGCCTTTGACCCATTCCAGAAAGGTCCCGGTGTCCCCTAGACCACCCCCACGACTGTCTGAGATGCCAGGCCAGGCTGGGATGTTGGGGATATGCTGCAGCCTTGCAGATGCGGGAGACAAACCCTCCCTTCTTCCAGGGGTCAGCGGTGGGACCTGGGGTCGGAGGCTCACCCTCTCTGAAGGCCGGTCTCTTCGTCTGAGAAATGGGGATCATCACGATCCTTCCGGCTTGGTGCAGGTTAGGCACCTTAGTTTTTGCTGCAGCTGTCGTTATAGTGATGCCAAAGAAGTGTAGAAGATCCCGGGAAGAACCCTGGCCTCGGAACCTCACAGACTCTTCCCAGCACGGCTGATGACCAGCTGGGTGGCCGTGGTGGTGGTGTTAGGTGCCCCCGAGTTCGTTCTGACCCTCGGCCCCACAGGACGAAGCACTGCCCAGCCCTGCACCGTCCATGCAGTCGTTCCGATGCCTGAGTCCATTGTCACAGCCACGGTGTCACTCCATCTCCCTGGGGCCTTCTGTTCTCTCACTGCCCCTCTGCCTTACCGGCCAGGATGACCCCCAGGGACCGGTCTCTCCTGACAACACGTCCAGAGGAAGTCAGATGAACCGAGACCTTAGACAAGTCAATTCCCCTTTGAGTTTTTTTTTCCCCCCAATGATTTTATTGGGGCCTCTTACAGCTCTTGAATAACATTCCATACATCATTTGTATCGAGCATATCTGTACACATGTTGCCATCTTCATTTCCAAATATCTTCTACTTGAGCCTTTGGTATAAGCTCCTCTTTCCCCCGCCTTTTTTTCTTATATAAGTCATTTTATTGGTGGATCACACAACTCCATCATGATCAATAAATACGTCGATTGTATGCAGACCACATTTGCACACTCATTGCCATCATCACTCTCGAAACATCCTCCCTCCACTTAGGCCCCCCCGTACCAGCTCCCCATATTTCCCCTCCCTCCCCCTCCCCCTCCTCCATGAACCCTTGATAATTTACAAATTATTACTTTTTCATATCGCACACTGTCCAATGTGTCCCTTCACTCACTTCCCTGTTGTCTGTACCCCAGAGAGAAAGTTATATGTAGATCCCTACAATTGGTTCCCCCCTTTCTACTCCACCCTCCCTCCACTCTCCCAGTATCACCACTCCCATCACTGGCCCTGAAGGGATCATCTATCCTGAATTCCCCGTTTCTGGCTCCAGTGTACATCCCCTGCTCTAGCTGGGTTTTTCAGACAGAATCGACATCATGATAGTGGGTGGAAGGAAGCATTTGAGAACTAGAGGAAAGTTGTATATTTCATTATTTTAAGTGGGGGAAAAAGATACTTTTTTCTGTTCTTCCAAGTTACCCATGATCTTCAGTGAAAATTTTGAAAGATGAAGGAAGCAAATAAAAAAAACATCATAATGCCTCACTGAGACTATTTGTTGAGGTCAGGTGAGTCAGATGGGTGAGTCAAGAGAGGCATGCTGTTTGTGGTCCCAAAACTGGTGCACTGAGATGGCTGTGTGAGCAGGTACATTGTTGTAGGGGCAAAAACAGTGCCTTGTCGGCAAAAAAAAAAAAAATCAGGGCTTTTTTGTCGCATAGTTACTTGATCTTTTCAGAACCTAAATAGAAAGCTTAATGAACAGTCTGGCCTGATGGAACAAACTCCAAATGCACTGTGAGTCAGCATGTTCATAGGCAAATCTCAGAACGAGGTTCATCATCAATTGACATTTTACCTCTTTGAAATAAGAAAAGCACTCGTGCATGTCAGTTTCCCCATAGCACTGTCCTTGTTCGCTGTGATCAGCATCACAAACTGTTTCTGTGATATTTTTCCAAAGCAAGAAACAAGATTTCATCATGACGCACAGGTCTCTGAAACCAGCCATCTCAAAAACAACAACAACGAGGTTCCAGCAAAACAGCTTGTATGAAATATTCACTGTGACCAGAGAGAACCTTCCCAGGTGATGCCACTAAGTGCACTTACTCAGAACAAGTTCTTCAATACTCTCAGGAAAAATGTATACTCTGAAAACTGCTCTATCCAGGGAAATTCCATTTTGGGGAATGGGGTGGTGGTGATAGTTAAAGCTTATTGTGCCAACCTGACCAATGAACCTGACCAATGGGATTCATTGAAGGGGCAGAGAGATAAATGGCTTGGCGAGCCTCACCTGTCATGTTCTCTGATGGTCAGACCATTGTGGCTGCTTTAGCTAGTTCTCTGCCTCAGCTGGCAAGGCTCACTTCTGGGGAGACATTCCTGAGGAGAAGCTGCATGGACCTACCCTGATGCAGGCCTGGTGCAGGAGCAGCTGTGTGAAGACCCTCACCAGCGCTGAGATGCTTATACACTCACTGATTCAGTTTTTCTCCTGCATTCAGTGTCATTGTGTGTGTGTTGTGAGTTTGAGAAGGACTTTGTAGATCAATGTTGGGTATATGGGCTAATGTCAGACTTATGGGCTTGGACTAGACCAGGGTGGAATGCTTAATGTACAATTACTCTTTATATAAAACTCTCTTCTAAAATATGAATGTTTATGAATTTTGTTTCTATAGTCTACCTAGACTAACACAGGGGTAGGGTGCCCTCTAGTATATCTTTTTATGCAGTCAGGGTGATGTTCATTGCAAGAGTCCAGGATTGAAGGGGTGGGAGGCAGGGAGAGAGGTTGATTTATTGGCTTGTGTAGCTAAACATCGAGGAGGAATGGCTTCAGGCAAGGTTGGATCCAGGGTCTCAAATGATACCTTCCAATCCCAGTCTTCAGGACTCTCCTGTCTTTTGATGGGCCCAATTGCTGGCTATTCGTAGAGTTCTTCATAGAAGTCTGCTTGAGTTGACCTTATATAGGGACATCAAGAAACAGAAGATTCCATTATGCTTTCATCTCATTTTTCCACAAACATTTTGCAGCCCTCTTGAATATCATTCTTACAGTTAGGGGAGGATAACTTGTGACAAGACATCCCAGGAAGAAAAATTAAGAGTACATGGAAATGTAAAGCACTGGAATGTACAGAAAAGGGTTCAACTGCCCGCTCTGTGGCCCATCCTTGCCCGGTGTCTCCCACGAGACTTTAGTAGGTTAGATAAGCCACAGGGGCCAGAACCAGCAAGCTAGAGGCTTCTTCAATTCAACAGGCTTCTTCATGAAGAGCCTCGGCGTGCTCACACTTCCAGCCATGCATCTCCTAGAGAAGAGGAGGGTTCCCTGAGGTGCAGCTCTCCATTTTGCACCCCGGGAAGTGGCACTGGGGGTAGTGGAGCAAGAGAGTGGGATGAAGAAAATGTTCCAGGAAGACTGGAATGGGAGGGGAACAGCTAGCTCTCTCTCTGAAGAACAGGGCAGCCATAGCAGAGACCTAAATAGAGGTCCATGGTGAGACATCATGCTGTCGTGAGGTGCCCTCGGGTGCGTTGGTTCTGACCCACAGCGACCTTCTGCAGAAGAGAACAGAACACTGCCTGGTCCTGTGCCACCCTCACAAGCGGTCCCCTGGTGTCAGTCCATCTCCTTAAAAGCCTCTTCTTTGCCGTGGCCTCCACTTCACCAGGCACAGGTCTTTCCTGACACCATTTTCAAAGTGTGTGAGATGAAGTCTTGTCATCCTTGCCGCTGAGGAGTACGCCGGCTGTGCGTCTCCCACAGCAGATTTGTTTGTCCTTTGGGGCACGTTCAACATTCTTTTCCAGCCCCACAGTTCAAACGTGCCGATTCTTCTTCAGTCTTCTGTATTCCATTTCCAGCTTCCACGTGCTTATGAGGCGAAAGAGCCTACCACGGTTTAGATCCTCAGGGTAACAGCCTTGCTTTTCAGTCTGGGGATCCCAGAACACGTCGCTGTGCTGGTGAAGACCTCGTGCAGGCATCAAGAGGCGCTCATGCAAACAAAGCGGGGGCAGGCTGCATGGGTTAAAATCAGGAAAAGTGTGTGTCGAGGTTGTGCGATCTGTATAGTGAGCAAATCGCCGGATAAGCTGGCTTATAGGATGAAGAGCGGTACCAGGGTTGGATATTAACAGGCTGCGATATGCAGGTGGCACAGCATGCTTGCTGGAAGTGAGGAGGACTTGAAGCACTTGCTGATGAAGATGAAGGAGCCCAGTGTGAAGCGCAGCACGGTGTCACGAGCGAAACCCTCGCAAGTGTAGGTAACGCCCTGAAGGTTAGAGTTGTCACGGATGGTGTCGTGCTTGGAACCACCATCAATGCTTACGAAAACAGCAGTCAAGAGTTCAGAAGAGGTAATGCATTTGGATAAATCGGCTGCCCAAGATCTCTTTAGAGACATGACGGATGTCAGGGCAGAGATGGATTGGCGGAGCACATGCTACTCTTTGGGCCATGGTTTGAACATGACTCGGGGCCCCGGCAACCCTGGCCAGTGATTCCATCACCGTGTCGTGTGGGCAAGTCACTGACCTCAGCTTCTTCATTGGCTGAGCTAGGATATCCAGCCCAATTTCCCAGAATCCTTTGGGCATCGGGAGATACTAAAGAGAGAGTGGCTGCCTGTGAGGTAAGTTTCCCATTCTTGCTTTGATGGAGTCCACTTGGCCTCTCACCACAAATAATATTTCACTGGACAAAATGAAAAGCAACTGTGATGAGCCTCGTGGCAGAGGTGGCACAGGACTGTGATCCTTGAGAAAAGGGGACTCTTAGCTGAGTCCCTCGTTATCTGGTCCCTCAGCCTGCGACAATTTCCTGAGCCCGCACAGGGACAGAGCAGCAGTTTCTCAGAGCAAGAGGACAGGGACCAGGGTGTGGGGCAAATAGAGATAAATAATCTGTGAAACCAAGCACTGACCAGGAAAGCCCCCTTGCATAGCTTGAGAACCCTAGAACCTGGGTAGGGGCCCCCATGATTCATGTACCCTTTCCAAGGACTAAGTTGATGGTGCACACACAGAGTGAGTCTGGCTGCCCAGGGCGTCCAGGACAGTCGCTGACATGAGGTTAAGAGAAGGCTGAATGTGGGGAAGAGACAGGCCAGTCAAGGTGCAGTGAGGCAGCGATGAAGCATACAACTTTCCTCTAGTTCCTGAAGCCTTCCTCCCCTCACCTATCATGGTCCCAATTCTATCTTACAAATCCAGCTGGACTGGAGGAAGTACACTGGTAGAGGTGGGAAATGGAAATATGGGGAACCCAGGACAGATGAGCCCCTTGTGGCCAGTAGTAAGAGTGGAGCTACCCTGGATGGGTGGAGGGAAGGTGGGGTAGAGAGCGGGAGCCCACTACAAGGATCTACATACAGCCTCCTCTCAGGAGGACAGACATTGGAGGAGTGGGTGAGGGGAGACATCGGGCAGTGTAAGATATGACAGAACAATAATAATTTATGAAATATTGAGGGTTGGTGGGGGAAGGGGAGCAAAGATGGAGGGGGAAAGGATGAGAAGCTGATGTCAAGGGCTCCATGGAAAAGCAGATGTTTGGAGAATGAAGATGGCAGTAGGCATGCGAAGATGCTTGGCACAGTATATGTATTTATGTATTGTGAAAAAAGATGTGAGAGCCCCCAACAAAATGATTTTTTAAAAAAAGAGTGGGCTGAGAACTTCCAGGTTGAGTGCTGGGGAGCACTGGATAGACATCCATTCCAGGCGTTAGACTGAGACACCAGAAAGTCCACCGTAAGGCATGAGAACCACACCCTGGAGCAAGGACTGCTCTCCGAACCCCAAACCCAACTCTCTGCCATCAGTCATTTCCGACTCAGAGTGGCCCTGTGTGCCAAAGTAGGACTGCCCAGTTGAGATTCCAAAACTGAAACTCATTTTTGTTTGTTTGAATCATTTTACTGGGGCGCATGCAACTCTTATCACAAACCATCCATCCATCCATTGTGTCAAGCACATTCGTCCATTTGTTGCCATCATCATTTCAAAACATTTCTTTCTCCTTGAGCCCTTGGTATCAGCTCCTCATTTTTTTCCCCTCCCTCCCTTCCACACCATCCCTTCCTCCCTCAAGAGCCCTTGATACTTTACAATTTTTTTAATGTCTTACACTGGTTGATGTCACCCTTTAACTCTTTGCAGGAGTAGAAAGCCCTGTCTTTCTCCCACAGAGTGGCCAGTGGGTTTCAAACTGCTGACCTTGTGTTCGCAACCCAAGGCATAACCACTCTGCCACGAGGCTCCTCTGGACAGCTCTATATCTGCCCTAAGACAGATAACACTAGATGCACAACATCTAGTTCACATTTGAAAATCTCCACATGTGCAGAGAAACAGGAAAATGAGACGGTTAGTCAGGAAAAGGGTCAATGGAAACCCACCTGCAGACGGGCTAGACATCAGGTGTGGCCAAACAGGGGTCCTCAAACTTTTTAAACAGGGGCCAGTTCACTGTCCCTCAGACCATTGGAGGGACAAACTATAGCTAAAAA
>PVJH01010839.1:0-71821 GCA_004026705.1 Nesogale talazaci
ATCCAGGTGTATTGCCCACTCTTCCCTCTCCTTCCTCCCCCCATGGAGCCTGAATTGGCACATGCTCAGTCGACACCCCTGGTCCCTGCTCTAGCTATCTAACAATTCATTCTCCCCAAACTCTGGTGGAGACTGGTCTTGCGACTTTCTTTGGCCAGTGAGGCAAGCTAGAAGTTAGGCTAGTTCCAAGCCAGTCTTCAAGAGGCTTTGTGTCCACAGGCTTGCACTCTCTCTGGGGACCTTACCACTGTCCTAGAACGAGCTCAGGCTAGGCTGCTGGAGGAGGCGCAACCACATGGAAGAGAAGCTAGTGACCCCACTGGATTCATGACACACCGAACTAATATCTCCTCTAGTTGACTAGAAATCCATGAACACCACTGACTCGGGCAAGCTCACCTTAGCTCAGCAGGATGGTGCACCCAACCTGTGAAAAAGAATCAACTGCTGTTTTTAATTCATTACATTTGGGAAAGGCTTATTATGCAATAGCAACTACTTGATACACTCCCCCGTAAGCTATCCATCCATTGTGCATGGACCTGCTATCAGACAGAAAGTATTGTAAAGTTGAAGGTGACAGAGGTAACTAAGTTAAAATGGAACCCCTGATCACTTACTTTTTCTTGTGACTCCTTTTAAAGATGTTTCTGTTTTTAATATTTTCTGTTTTCTTTTCTATTGAAGTTTTGCTTTGTTATATCCTTGTCATTGTTGTTGGTTTTGTTTGTTCTTTTGGGTGGTGAGTATGATTTTCATTATATGAAATCCAGGATAGATAAAGCTGTAGAAACAACAACTGGATTAATAATGACCTAGGGGTACAGTGGGGGAGGCTGGCTGGGAGACATATGGAGGTAAAAATAAGGAGCATAAGAAGAAACTTCTGAAATTGATTATGTTGATGGTTACACAACTCTTCTTAAAATGATTGAACAATATGCCAGTAAAACTATTTTTAAAAAGATACACATCCTAGTATATATGTCTATATGTCATAGCATGCTCCAGAAGAAAGAGGCTCAATGGTAGTGGGTTTGGGAGTTTGGATAGAGGATTCTGGGATTTATTTCTTACCAGATTAACCATGCTCAAATTCCAGCTCTATCAATCATAAAGGGTGTAGCAAGTTAATCTTTCTGAAGTTTAATTTCTTCATTTAAATTCAGTACATTGTAAAGATTGGCAATGATACATTGTGTTAGTCCAGGTAGACTAGAGAAACAAATCCATGGAAACTCTTATGTGTATTAAGATATAAGATATTTAGATATAAGAGCAACTATACATCAAGAAAATATCCCAGTCCACTCTAGGCCAAGGTCATAAGTCCGATATTAGCCCATATTTAACACACCAATCCATAAGTCCTTTTCAGACTCATTAAACACATGCAAAGACACTGGGACAATCACAGGCCAGTGGGTGCAGAGTCTTGGGTATCCAGTGGCAGTAGAAGCATCTCAGCGCTGGCAGGGGTCTCCCTGTGGCTCCTCCAGTTTCCAGGGCTCAGGGTCTATCAACATGCTGCCATGTATCTTGTCTGCTGCAAGGTCTCCCAGGGAGTGAGTTCTCCTGCTTCCATGAAGGAAGTACCAGATTTCCCAGAATGCTCAGAAGAGATATACGTGCCCACACAGAGGTCTCATTGACTATCTCCAGATTGACAGGCTAGACTCCACCCCTACATTCTTAATCCTCAAACTGATACCTGATTAGGTGACTGCCACACACATAAAGCAGTGATTTCCAAAGTGGGTTATGCTGCCCCTGGGGATGCTGGAATGATCCAGTGGGGCTGCAAAAGCAAATGCCTGCACTTTATCCTGCATTATGAGCTGTAGTGCAAAAGTCTTTTAATTGTCAGGGCATGGTGAATCATTATTTTTCTAAAAAGATAGGGAAGTAGGACAAATGAATTTGGGAGCTCATGGCATATAATGCCTGACAAATAGTACATGTTCAATAAATGAGCTCCTGGTATGTTATATGTGTTTGTCCTTATGTGATTTCATCTTCCAAGGGTCCAGAATTGTAAATGTCTGACTATCACAAATCCTCTAAGAAAGTATATGTTCTGAGCAATCAGGTGATTTCTTGGAGATCTAGAGGTTATCTGGCCCATATTTTCTCTCTCCAATGCATGGGTTTTCTTACTGCAGGCCTTCTGCTATGGGTCATTGTGATGGTCCTGGCCTTGACCTCTATCTCCAGTTTGTTTTTCTGTCACTTAGTTACTTCTCCCTCCCACAACTTTGGATGTGTGATCTCAGCTTATTATTGGGGCTTGCCTTCTCCAGCCAGCAGTGTTTCCACTCATGCATTTAACAGGCTTTTATTGCAAAGACTGCCTACATACTTACCTAGGCCTGGCCACATGGCAAACTATCTTTTTCTAGAGTTCTTATAACTGTTGGGCAGTGTGACTAGTTCTCCACAATAGATCTTTGTGTATAAATGTCGACGAACTTCTAGGATAAAAGAGTTACAAATGAATGTACCTTCTTCGTGCTTTCATTTGTTCATTGTTTTGTTAGGTGATTGGAAAGATAGAGAAGAAGACTATGATGGCTTAGGGGACAACACAGGCATCAGATAAAGTAACCTGGATCCCTCTCTCACTACCTGGAAGAGAGTCAAATGGAAGAATGGCCTGACTAGAAATATCTGCAATCAACTTTGGATGATTGAGAAATACATGTCTAATATTTTAAGTCCCTGCAGTTTGAAGGACTATTTGTTACAACAGCATAGCCAAACATATCTTCACTAATGTAACTCTGTAACTGTTTTCTTGCTTCTTAAAGTGTTCCTAGCATATAATTAACATCACTGAATTTTATGTTTAAAAATGGCTAACATAATTTAAGTTCCCTCCTTCAGATTTGGATTTTTTATTTTACAGTCCTCAGATCACATGGGCAATTGTGCTTCTTCCATGTGAGCTTAGTTAACACTTCTCTTAGATGGCTGCTTGTTTTAAGACAAGAGTCTAAGACCCCAGATGCTATTCTTTCTAATAGCTGGGCATCATCTGGTTTCTTCAATACACTTTTCTATAGCACCTGTGATAGTTAAGCTTATTGAGCCAGCTAGGCTAACAGCAACATGTATATAGACTTTGATCAGGTCACAGCTTGACTGGAGGGTAACAAGATAAATGAAGATGGCCAGCATCTCATATCTCTCTTGATCCCTGTATTCAGACCAGCTTGTGGTTACTTTAGCTAGTTCTCTGCCTCAACCTGTGTGCTACACTACCTGTGGGCCAAGCCAACCCATGGATCGTGTCTCTAGAGCTTGATGTTCCTTTGTGACCTACTTTATCATCACACTGCTGTTGTGTTCATTGCCTTGAGTTTGTAGGTGGTGGATTCTGTCACTGTGCATCAAGATCACTTAGGGGCTTGTTTTGCTAAACTCTGTGCTACTGACTATTGCTGTTCTAGCCTGCTGTCTTCTGATTGCAGGCAGACTACCTGTCTTGCCCATGGGAAGACTCTACTGTCAGCTTTCTTCACCTTGGACCTGGTAGCCCACATGAGCTGAAGGGCTTCCAGTATACTAACTGTTTCATGAAGCTGAGTTGAAGTGAACTCTATGTACTGCTATATGGACTAATTGGCTGCTATGAATATATATATATATATACACACATTTATATATATATATATTCATAACTCTCCTGGTTTTGTTTCTCTAGAAACTCTACTTAACACAACATCCATATCTTCAGTGATCTCTTCATTAGGGCAAGTATGTTCATGTCTTAAGAACTAATTGTTCTTAGATTAGGGCTAGAAATAAAAGTGAGTCCCATTATTATTTATATATCAATGTTTTTTATGTGTCTCTGGTTCACTTTAGAGACAGCATCATCATTTTATGTTAGAGAATATTATCAATCATCCTCCTAGGACATAAAGTAATTCCATTAATAATGTCACTGATCTGACCAATGGTGTAGAATATAAAACCTTGTTGAGAAAAAGAAATTACACAAGTATAGGTCGACTTTTCAGATCTCAATATGAATTGTTGGTGTGTACAAATTAAAAGTGATGGGACACACATAAACAATGGGAGTTGGTGACAGGGCAAAATCTTCAATAGCAGTCATTTGCAAAGACAGGATCATGCCTACATAATTAAAACATATCATAGAAAAGTCAGGAGAGAATTAAAATAGTAAATATAGGCTGAGCCCCAGTGTCGTAAGTGGTTGAGTGAGGAACTGCAGCCCGTGGGCTTGGCAGTTCAAATCCAGCAGCGGCTCTTAGGAGTGGCACTGGGTAGCACCCACGACCACCAGAGGCAGTGATGCTCACAAAAAATTAGTAAATATATATGGTAGTCCTGGGTCACCATTGATTGGGCACCCTCAAAGCAAGAGATCCAATGATCACCAATTGCATAACCTAGCAGAGCAATCATCTGTACTTTATCACACCAGGAATTGCCACCTTAAATCCAATGGAATATCCATGCCAGTTGCCTAAATTTGCTACAAGGGAGTTTAAGGTAAAGGCTGGTTCACTTAGTGGGGTTTGCACATGGATGACAGTAAAAATCCCAAATCCTGTGAATGGATATTATGCCTCTGGTGAATCCCCACTGAACATAATCCAAGGATGTAAATAGCCTTGCTCTCTGGCAAAGAGCATTGTCAATTAATTACGGAAGATGTAGTTAGCTTAAATTGTAACCTGTTATCATTTGATCTCCTATTTGACTCATTGTAAAGTTGTTTCAGTTTTAATATTTTCTGCTTTCTTTTCAACTGAGGTTCTTCTGGTTTGTTTTGTCGTTGTTATTGGTTTGCTTGCTTCCTGTTTGTGTTTGGTATGACTTTCTGTGTTTGATATCCATGACAGGTAAATCTACTTAGAAACAGTAGCTGGATTAATAAACTAGAGGCATAACAGGGGAGGTTGGGGGAAATGGGGAGCCAAGAACAATGAGCCTGAGAAGAAAATGTTCTGAAATTGATTATGGTGACGATTGCACAATGCTTCTTATGATTGAATGATTAGATTGTGGGATGTGTGGCTTATATAACAAAAAAAAAATGAATTTTAAATGTCTAGCACAGCAAACTTTCTCTGATAAACATTTTCCCACAGTAATCTTCTAAGTGCTCCTAGTGCCCTCGGGACACTGTTGGATAAGCGTTAGACTGCTAATGCAAGGTTGGTAGTTCAACACTACCAATGACTCTGAGGGAGAAAGATGAGACTCTTTGCAGATTTACCGGTGTGCAAGTCCTAGAGAGGGTCACCGTGACTTGGAATCAACTCAATGGCAGTGGATTAGCATAAAAGTTTTTATTTGTCTAATTGCTTCTCACAGCTCCTTCACACCTTGAAACCTGGCAAGTGTCCTGAGAATTGAGTAGAAAGAATTGAGTGGTATTTATTAAATGCTTACCATATTCTGGGTGCTGGGCTAAGCACTCAGATTGGTTGGATAAAACACACGCTCACACACACACACACACCACACACACGCTCACATACACAAGTAACACGACAGCTCACTGAATACCATACCTTTCCATAGGCTGAGTTCTCACATCTCCAGCTCCCACCATCACACTGTCCTCCCAATTCTGATCTTGCCACCCCAGCCTGAAGTAGACATTCTCTGCCCATATGGGATACAGAAAGACAGAAAAAGAGTCTTTTTCTGCTGGATACTCATTCCCCAGGCCCAGGCCTGAGGCTACAGGGAAGCACCAACATTTCTTGTTTATTTTCCATCCTGAACGATGCAGTGGAGACTCCAGCAGAGAAGCTGCTGAATGGCCTGCTCTGACATGCCAGGATTTCAGAGGTGACTAGAAAACCTTGGCAGCCACTCATAAAAAACACTCACTGTACCCACAGCCTATCGACATCCTCACACTGTGTTTATTTGGTCCCATTCTCTTCTGCAGCAGCCAAGAAGGACGGACCACAAGCTGTGACTCCATGGTTCTCACCCTACGGTTGTGTCTGGGGGTGAATGCACCTGGAGGAGATCCAGGATGATGATCCAAAATGACAACATTTTGGTGACAGTGAGGCTGGGCTTTGTTATCTCCTGGTGAAAAGGCAAGGGAACATTAAGCCCTCGGCTGCTAAATGATTTGCCAGAGGAAAAATGAAGCTGGTTTTCAAAAGAGGAAGGAAGACAGATATCTGATAAATGATAAGTATTCTAATCATAAAAATTTGCATTCCCAAATTAGCTGCATCCTTGCGAAAACATTTCTCTTTCCAGTGGCTATTGATGTTTCTTGGGTCTCTAAACAACAGGTTGCAGGATTCTAACAAGCATTCTGGTTATTTTCCAGGCTTTTTGTCTATCTGTCTGTCTGTCATGAGGGTGGTGCTGGGCTCGGGGTGGTAAGGCTGTTCAACAGAAGTTCAACCACCTTTGCCTGTTGGAGGACAAAGGCTGCTAACCAAAAGGTCAGCAGTTCAAGTTTACTATCTATGCTGCAGGAGAAAGATGTGGCAACTAGTTGGCTCCCTTATGGATGTCCAACCTTGGAGACTGTATGGGACAGTACTACTCTATCCTCCTCTGACTCTGCGCCAGGAGTCAGAATCAACTCGAGGATAACAGGGTGGGTTGTAGAATGTGAAATGGGAGTTTTAAAGCCAGCAATATCTAGTGGGCTCAAAGAGAACCAGATGCTGTCAATGCTTCAGCCTTTGAACACATCTTTCAGTCATCTCACTAACACTTTGAATTTTCTGTGAGAGGGATATTTGCAATGAAGTTGTCATTTGTTTCTCAGCCTTGTAGAATCTGACAGTGAGATGAGTTTGCTTTGATGCTGGTTCTTGGATGGAGACTGTGGTAGTTATATAATCTGTCATCAATTTGAGACTTATGAGTGAAGGGGTAGAAGTTAGTCTGTTAGTCAGGTCATAGCTTGATGACCTTACTTGGAGATAATAGCTAATGAGATAAATAGCTTACTGGAGGTGGAACACATGCTCAGTCCTTGTATGACATTCTCATTGACAAGCCACATGGAGATAGGCCAATAGCAGCCAGAGTCTCGGGCCTGAAGAAGCCACATGGAGACCCCTGCCAGCAATAAGATAATCACAACACCACTGGATTCACAAGACTTTCCGCCCACTGGCCTGTGGTCTTCCTGCATTTGACATCATTGCATGTGTTGCATGAGTCTGAAGAGGTCTTTATAGATTGGTAACAGACAAATGGGCTAATATTGACCCTATGGGCTTGATCTAAATTGGGTTAGAATGTTTTCTTAATGTACAATTACACTTTATATAAAGCTCTTTCATATACACATATGATTGTCTCTGGATTCGTTTCTCTAGTCTACCCAGATTAACACAGAGACGATGAATCCTTGGCCTCCATAAGTAAACATTTGCTCCCTAACTTTCACTAGGCTCCCACAAGCCACCCTCTGGGCATGCATGCCTGGAGGAGCATGCCCACATCTGTGTTAAACTCTCAAATCCTGTAAACAAAAGAATCGTAAAACCAAAAATGAACCCATTGTCCCCAGTCCATGCCACTTCAAAACAGCCCCACATACTACAGCTGTGCTCCTCTTCACCGGTTGTAATTGTTCGGAAGGCACTCCTTCAGTGGGATCACTTGCCAATCTACTTAACCGTTTGTGACTCCAGAGACCTTTAGATGGGGACTCAAAAGGGAGAAACAGGTTACCCACTGTTTATAGCGTCCACAACCTGGCAGATTAATAGAGGAAATGAGATAGATACGGCTAATCTGTCATTGATAACACTGTAACATATAAGACAGCGCCCCTTTGTAAACCATGCCAGGGACTGCCTGACTTGCATGTTTAAAACACAACAACAGCAACAAAATCAACGGGGAGCAATCAGTAGATGCTGGAGTGGGGAAAGAGCACAAGAACTGATTGTGATGAGGTGTGTATACAACTCTATCTCAAAAGAATCATTTCATTGGGGGCTCTTACAGCTCTTATCACAATCCATACTTACATGTATTATGTCAAGCACATTTATGCAACTCTTTTTAGAAGCAGTTTAACTATGGAAGTGCAGGATATGTGAATTTTATAGCAAGAAAACTACTGAAAAAGGAAAAGAAAGAAAACATGGCCTAGAGTTCCCATGCGTGAAGGAGGCGAGTTTTGCTTAGGGGACATTGAGGTCATTTTGATGTTCATGGAACAATGTGGAGAGGGATCACAATCCTGACTGTACAATACGGAGTGTAGAATCAATGGCACTGAGCTATACTTGCAGAAGTTGTTGACTTGGTGAACATTTTGTTGTTTATGTTTTTGCCAAAATTGCAAGAATAACAGTAAGTAAGCAGGAAAGGAACTGTTCTAAAATAGATTGTAGTGAAGCTTGTAGAATTCTTTCTGATCAGGTTGAATGATTGCATTGTATGGTATGTGGATGAGATGTCAACAAAATGGTTTTTAACAATTCAGAAGTCTCCCAATGCAGAAGGAATATTCTTCTCTGATTATTATGCAATTGGTGCAAAATAGTTCACTAATAAATTAGAAATATTAAAAATTTCCCTCACAATATCATTTTTCCCCAGATAAAAAAAAACAAGCTGTTTTTTCATTAGAGGCTCAAACCAAGATGGCAAAACTAATTGTATTTTACAACCTGCCAATTATAAAGATGAGACCTTTGAAGCTATCTCCTCAGCCAAGCATCACTGAACAGGAATCTTGAAAAGTTTCTTTCCCTGAATTGGCAGTTTTACTCCAACTTTTCTCTGTTTGGAAGGTTCCTTTGGCCATTGCTGCATTCTGATACCATAGTCATTGCTTTAAAAGCACTAAGCTAAGTTAATGGACCTTATACCTGCCCTCACACGAAACATTTTAAATGGCAGAAGGAACCCACAGGCCACTGAGCATTTTAAAACACATGAAAGAAAAAAAAACTTGCTCATCTGTTACGTTTACAGAGTTGAGATGATAAATTCAACTGGAAAGAAAATTAAGATTCATCAATATGTGTGGTATTTCGTTGCCTTGATTATTCTGACCATTCTGAAATTCCCCTTTTGTTCTTGCTTAAATGAAGATGCACAATTTAATTCCAAAAAAATGTGGATAAAGAGATGTGAAGGCTAAGCCCCAGTGGTGCAGTGTTTGAGTGTGGAACTGTGGCCCAGGGGCTTGGCAGTTCAAATCCAGCAGCAGCAGTCCAGGAGCAAGGCTGGGTAGCTCCCACGACCACCAGAGGGAGTGATGCCCAAAACAAAACAACAACAAACAAACAAAACAAAACAAAAGACATGTGAAAAGGAAAAGGAGAGAAACCGAACAGTAGAAAGGAGGATGTAGAAGACACTTTAACTGTGTTAGTCCGGGTAAACTAGAGAAACAAATTGACAGATATGCATGTGGATATAAGGGAAAGGTTTATATACAAGAGGATTGCAACATTGAGAAAGCATCCCAACCCAGTCCAGCCAAAAGTCCTAAATTCGATATTAGCCCATGTGACCGATATCAGTCTATAAAATCTCCTTCCAAGTCACAAAGTCACAGGTTAGTGGGTGCAGAGTCCCAGGGCCGGCAGCAGTCTCTCCATGGCTCTTCACTTCCAGGGCTCAGGGTCCATCAACAGCATCCAGTGGTGGTAGAAGCAACTCAGCGCTGGCAGGTGTTTCCACATGGCTTCTCCTGCTTCAGAGGTCTGGTTCCATCAGGGTAAGGCTATGTGGCTTCTCCTCCAGCTCTTCCATCTCCTCGGATGCTGTCATCTTGTCTTGTCTGCAGTTTGTTGTCTCTGAGACTAACTCCCAACAACTGGGGAAAGAGTTTCTCATCTCCACCAGGGAAATATTGCGAGATTTCCCAGAAGCCTGTGGAGAAAGCCATGCCCACACGGAGGTCTCATTGGCTACTCAAAGGCTATCTCCAGATTAATAGGCTAGACCCCACCCCTACATCTCAATCATGAAATTAACATAAGCACATGACCACCACATTAAACCCCAGGGAAGACCTTGACTTGCCCCTTCCTCTAGAAGTTATACCCTTTGGGACAGGTAACCCTCACGGAAGCCTGCGGCTCAAAGAGTGAGGAAGCATCCAGCGAAAGAACTCTTGCTTTGCCCATTGCTGGGACTCAGACACAGCTGGACCTGTTCGAAGGCCAGGGAAGGGAGATCATGCAAATCTGCACCAGAGGGTGGGCACCAGTGTAATGAAGTTCATCTGAAGGAAAGAACAGACTAAGCATGACTTTTCACTGGCCCTGGGGGGTACAAACTCTCCTTGCTGAACTGAAACATGAGTAGTTCGAATCTACCTGTGGCACTGTAAAGGAAAGGAGGGGTCAAGCGGCTTCCATCAAGATGACAGCACATACAACTCGGTCACATGTGGAACAGCCACGAATAAGAGCGGATTGCCCAATAAGGTAAGCACACACGGAATATACTGTCAACCATTTCACACATGATACTGTTCACAGCATATTAGTAAACACAAGTTAGCCCATGCTTACCTTCTTTACTAGGGATGCCATCCCTGTAAAGGACTGTTCATTTTAAAAGGATCTTTGATTCTGAGACCACAGTCAACTCTCTCAAGGGGGGTGACAAAGGTGAAATGGTTCCCTGCAGATGAGTAAGTAAGCCTGTGCCTACCTTGCCAATTGGGTGACCTGACCCTGCCTGGGAATGCGAATGAACTCAAGGGCACTGGGTTGGGTTGGGAGAGGACTGGAGTGGAGACTCCCAATGCAAGATGATGGCAGTGCCTGGAGCCAACTGCAGCCAGATATCTGCGTCCCAGTAAGAAGTTGTTCCTCCACCCAGTGGGCGTCAGACGCAGGCCGGGTTGCAGAAAGACTCTCTCAAGAGCAGTGTCTCTCTTTCACTCACATTCCTGTAGTTCAGCTCTCAGCAGTAATGTGCCCCCTGTGGCTGGGGTGGGGGAAGGACAGTGGATAGTGGGCATCAACAGAAAGAACAGCCTGTACGCCAGGGTAGGAGAAAGGTGTGGTGAACTGTTCCCATGCAGCTAGCCATCTAGAAGATGCCACTTGGCAGTTCTGCTCTGGTACGGGGGTCCCTGTGAGTCCAAATGGTCTTGACAGCACCTAAGCAACAATACCTGCTGCTGAAGAGCTTCCTCTGCTCCTGCAGCACCTTCAAGCATTGAGACACCCCCCTACCCACTAGAACTGGGCATCCCCAGAAGGGGAGGTAAGTGCACTGTGGCTGTGGTGACTGTGTCCTGCTGCCAGAGATCAACATCCTTTCTCCTACCCTACTGGTGCCTGCCTTGTCTCTGGGCAGCTTCCCTTCTCTTCACTCAGAAGTGATTAGGTTAAAGACGTAGCGTGCACTGATGGGGACACATTCACATGTCCAAGAAGACTTACTTCCAAATAGAATTATAGCCACAGGTACTAGTATATCTCCTTTCCCTGCACTTGCTTTGTTTCCCTGTGCAGACACTGTACTTTAAAAGAAATAAATGGAGGCTTCATGACAATTCTGTGTTGAGTGAGTCCATGGGCACAACTTTTCCAACAGCCCGTGATCACTTCGAGGAGAACCTGGTGGTGTAGTTTTTACACACGGGTCTGCTATCCACAAGGTCAACCGTTCAAATACACCAGCTCCTCCTCTGGAGAACGCTAAGACTTTCCTTTGCCCTGAAGAGTGACAGTCTCAGAAATACACAGGAACAGTTCTACCATGTCCTTTCCAGTTGCTAAAGTCAGAATCAATTTGATGAGTTTGATTTGAGATGTGTTCTCACTTCATGTCTCTGTGTCACAGTGTAGTAACTCTTATATTTTGAACATTCTTGCACAATGCCATTGCAAAATTAATAGACTAGGGACGAGGATCTTCAAGATATTTGTGGGAAAAAGGAATTATGGTACAGTGGAATTTGGGAAAATTTTGAAGCCGTCTTGGAGAGTGTCAATATGGCTTCTATATATGCAAAATGTTTGTAAATTGCTTTGTGATGTTTGCTTTATTGTGTTAGTCAGAAACAGAACCCACACTATCACCAAGTAATACTAGCCTGGAGGTTAGGCTTTCATCATGTTTAAAGGGACGGCACAATTCAATACATCATTTATATTGTCATCTATGAGAGGAGATGATCCCTGTGTTAGGCTGGTTTAACTAGAGAAACAAATTCAGTAAACACTCATATTTGTATAAGAAACCAATTTATATCAAGAAGTAATTTTATATTGCGAAAACATTCCAACCTAGTCCTACTCAAGTCCATAAATCTGATAATAGTCCATAAGTCCCTCTTCATACTTGCACAGCCAAAAGCAATGATATAGAATGCAAGAATATCACAGGTTGGTGGGTGCAGTCATGTGGATCCTATGGTAGTGAATGCATCACAGAACTCTGGCAGCAATCAGAGTCAACTGGATGGAAGATGAAGGCAGAGAGAGAAGCAGAGGCTCCCAGGACCCTCCTTATGAGAAGACCAGACCCACAAGGTGGCACCATCAAACTGTGACATGCATGACAGGTTGAAAACAGCCCCTACATTTTTATATATCTTCATGTTGACATGAAATTATGTAACTATCACAGTCCCCAACATTTCCACTTCTGTGTTCATGCTCTTTATGGTCCCCTCCCCTTGAGTGTGGGCAGGACCTGTGTGTATGATGAGACATCAGTACCTGGATTACATTATATAACATTGGATACTGTCACAGCAGATTGGAAAGAGGCACCTACTGGTTTTGAGAAAGTACTCTGTCCTATTCTGAGAGGGTCACAGACTTAGGGTCTGAAGGTGGCCTCAAAGATCTGAAGGTGGTTCAGGAAGCCCAGAGCAAAACTCCAGCTGACAATGGAGGGGGAAATGGAAACTTCCTCTTACAAGGAACTAAACTCTGCCTATAACCCAAATGCGTTTGAAAAGGGATTTTCTTGAGAGGCTCCAGACACCTTGGTTGATGCTTGGTAATGCCCTATGAAATAATAGAGGTATATTCTTTCAAGCTTCTACATGTGTGGTGATTAGTCACACCACTATAGGAAACTAATGCACCTTCCCAGTGAAACACAGCCAAGGAACCTTCCTCACCAATGTGAAATTGGAAACTAGAGCCTTGAGCCTGCTTTCAGTTATTTCCATCATAGTCAATAAAAGGAAATCACCATCAACTAAGGTGGTTAAGATTTGGCTGAAGTAGAATGATAATCACAATAGGAAACATTGCAAGTTGAAGCCCTAGAATGTCATTGAAGAGGCACAGTGAACCCTTTCAGGATCCTGATGCAGAAGACTGAATTATCGCCACAACTATGGAGCATGACACACATTCAAAGAATTCTGGCTGCCATTTTTGACTAGGCCACTATAGTCTCTGAGTTTGTCAGTTAAGCTATTTGACAGGTAGGCAACTCATACACTGCCCTTGTTTTCCCAAAAGGAGAGTAAGTTTGTAGCACGGTGTCAACTTGTACTTCCCCCCATTTCAGCTATTGTTCATGTCCATGCACATTTTACAAATCCAGGTCCATTCCGACATTACTTCTTCAGCCATGACTAAACAGAGAACTGGTTCCAAAGCCTTTGAAGCTCAGACAGTTCTGTCATTCCTTTCAGAGCTGTTCTGAACAGTTCCTAGATCTGCCATGACTTGGTTGTTAATGTGGGGCAGTGATGGAATGCTCACCTTTCGTGTAGGGGCTCAGGTTTACTAACCACTCAATGCACCTCAGGTACAGTCACAACTTGGCGATCAGTGGAGGCTTCTGTCGTACTCATTGTGGTGGTGAACAAGTTACATCAGAACTTACAGACGGGATTAGGAAGAAAGGTTGATTCCAAAATCCAGTCAATCAAAACCTTATGGATCGCAACAAGGCTGAGTTGCAATGAATCATGAAAATGGCATAAGACCAGGCATTGGTTTGTTCTACTGTACATGGCATCCCAGTGAATTGGGGACCAATTCAACAGCACAACAGAAGTAACCGTGGCTGTTGTTCACTCAACAATTGCTCTCCCCCTTTGGTTTTCCCGAGTTGGTCTCTACTATTTCCAACCAAAAGAACCTTCTCTAATACAAAATTATAGAATGTGACTGTCATGAAAAATGTACATTGTAACCTAAAGATAAAGTAAGCCTATGTAATAAAGGCTATAATTTTTTAATATAATTTTTAAGGCTGTAATTTTTGAAGAAAAGTTTCTGCTGAGAAAATTAGTACTAAGATGTAGAGATGATACTTGAGCATTTTAGTCTATGCTACATACCAGACTATGTAATTTACATATACAAACTCATTTATTCTTGCAAAAGCCTCATCAGATAGACGCTTCTCTTCATCTCATTTCTCATGCATGGATGGCGAAAGTGGTAAAGCTGAGATTGTAACCTTGTTTTATCTGACTCTATTTGGGGAACTCCCATACTCTCAGCTTATCTGCCTTTGTCACCCCATAGCATTTAGTGGGGTTCTCTCACAACCCAGTCATTTTAGATATTGATGCAAGCCCCTGGCTTTTAGATACGAGATGCTTTTAAATTCAAAATAGAAAAAAAAACATAATTAAAAAAATAATGTACTTTTCACATGAACTTTTAAAAGTCACTTTGTTTTTTTTTTTTGTTGTTGTTGTTGTTTTTTTAGGCATCACTGCCCTCAGGTGGTGGGAGTAGGAGGCCCAGCCTTTGCTCCTGGGAGCCGGAACTGAACCTCCATCCCAGTGGGCCGCAGTCCCGCGCACAACCACTATGCCACCGGGGCTCAGCCCTAAAAGTCACTTTGTATCTTACACCTCAAAAATAGTCTGGTTGGGTTTAAAAAAATGCTTTTTCAAAGATATATGTGATTTATAGTTGTTATTGCATGGCAGATAGAGAGGGAAATATTGATATTCTATATGATTAAACAATGCATTTGTTCATTCAATAAATATATTATCTTCTAGGTGTTCTTTCAAGGATGTAGCACACAGGATAGGCCAAATTCTTGGCTACTTCATGGGAATTAAGGAGCCCTGGTGGTGCAGTGGATTATCTATTCTTGGGTATGTACTGGGCTGCTAATTGCAAGCTCATGAGTTCAAAACCACCAGTTGGCCTATGGCAGAAAGATGAACTTTTCTACTCCCATGAAGATGACGGTTGTAGAAATGCACAGAAGTGGTTCTGCTCGATCTTATATAGTCAACGATGAGTTGGAATGGGCTAGATGGCTGTGAGAAAGAAAGGCATGAGAGTTATAGTCTAGTTAGGGGATATACAGACTTCAAAAAATAAAGAGCATTCTACTTAAATGCAAAATGCATTATGAAGCAAATGAAAAAGGGTAAAGAAAAAGAGAGTAGTGCCTTGGGTTGTTAAGGAAGGTAATGTAGGAAGAAGTAGCCTTTGAGCTAAGGTGTGAAAGACAAGAAGGTCTGGGTTCCAGACAGAAGGAAGGGGGAAAAGGAAGGGACCAGGATGGGAATAAGCTGGACCTGATCGGGGACGCTAAGAAGGCTCCACGATTGTCAGGGTTGGCAGAGCAACCAGGCAATCAGGTCTATGCAATCATATCAGGAAAAACTCTGAGACCAAAGAAGGAGCTTGTAATTTTTTTAAATTTGTAAATTATTTTATCGGGATCTCTTATAACAATACATACATCAATTATGTCAAGCACATTCATCCATATGTTGCTGTCATCATTTTCAAAAACATTTCTTTCTACTTGAGCCTTGGGTATCAGCTTCTCTTTTCTCCCTGCCTCCTTCACTCTCCCATCCTCATGAACCCTTGATAATTTATAAATTATTATTATTTTCATATCTTACACCTTCTACTGCCTCCCTTCTCCCGATTTCTGTTTCCCTCACAGGTGGGGTTGGGATTATATGTTGATCAATGTGATCCGTTCCCCTTTCTTCTCCTTCACTGCTTACTTTCCCCCTACCCTCAGGGTACCACTACCACTATTATTGTTCCTGAGGGGCTTATCTGTTCTGGTTTCTGTGTATCAGGAGCTCTATTTTGTACCAGTGTCCATCCTTCGGTCTTGCTGAATTTGTCAGGTCCAACTGGGGTCATGATAGTGGGGAGGAGGAAGCATTCAAAAACAAGTGGGATGCTGTGCGTTCCATCAGTGCTACACTAGATGCTGGCTGGCTCATCCTTTCCTTGTGACCCTTCCATGAGGGGATGTCCAATTGTCGACATTCCAACCCCGCTCAATCACATCCATACTATTGTTTGTTTGGGGCTTTCTCTTGCCTGATACTTGCTCCTGTCAGCATCTCATGATCACACAGGTTGGTGTACTTCTTTCAGGTGGGCTTTGTTGCTTCTCTACTGTTGACCACTTTTAAGCTTTGAACCTTTAAGACCCAAGATGCTATATCTTCTAATAGCTGGGCACCATCAGCTTTCTTCACCACATTTGTTTATTCACCCATTTTGTCTTCAGTGATCATGTCAGGAAGGTGAGCCTCACAGAATGCCAGGTTATTAGAACAAAGTGTTCTTGCCTTGAGGGAGGACTTGAGTAGAGGCCAAATATCCATCTGCTACCTTGATACTTAACATATAAAAAATGTACACAGTGCTATATTCCTATTGTTATATATTTACATATATACATGCCTATGTTTATACCTTTTGCCTCTTTGTTCTTTCCTCTATTTCCTTGTACTTTCCTCCTGTATCCTTGTCATGTTCAACCTCCATTCAGCTCTCAATAACTCCTTTTGGCTAAATTGCACTTGATCAAACCCCAACAGGCATTCAACATCCTCCTTACCATTGATTTTAGATCTCTTGTTGCCTTGTCTTTGAGGTTTGTTGACTGCCCCCTCCCTTTCCCAAATCTTCCCCTCTCCCTTGTTCTGCCGGAACTGTTGGTCCCATTGTTTTCTCCTCGTGAATGTTTATTTTGCCTATCTTATATAGACAGACTTTTTTTTAAGGAGAGAATAGGGGGGTGGGAGGCTATAAAGAGTTCCAGGTCTGTCTGTTGCTCCTTATGTATGTTTTCCAATCAAGTCTGATGAGTCCCCAAGCCCTGCCCTCTGAGTCTAAAGTCTATTTTGGGATTCCTCTGAGATATCATTGCTTTGCTCCCCTTGCTGCTCTATTGCACTCCCTTTGTGTTTCTCCCCTATCAGAGGGCTGTGCGTGTGTGTGTCAGACGAGGCACAATTCCTGCACTGTGTCTTCAGTGTTGTCTTCTGCAGTGATGTGGGTCAGTGAGGGAATGTAGTGTCTCCTGGTGAGGTCAACCCTATGATCTTCTCTGTGACTTGGCTGCTCTGAGCAAATGTATCATCTTTAGGGCTTGGGACTTGGTGGACCAGGACATGGTTCTCTTTCCCTCCCTCCCTCCCTCCCTCCCTCCGTTCCTCTTAGTTTTCTCCCATTTGGTCTGGGCAGATCTGTTACTATCCCCAGGCTGTATCTTCAGTGAAGGCTTGTGATTTTTTTTCCCTGTATGTCATGGAAAGGCATTGATGGGTTTTAAACAAAAGTCCGATATGGCCTAACTGACATTTATAAAAGATGGAGAACAGGTACAGAGGGTCAGGAGTGGAAGCAGGGAGTCCAGTTAGAAGGAATATTGTAACAGTCCCACTGGTGGCTTGGGCGAAGGAATTATGGTGGAGAGAGAAAGAATTTGGGTAAATTCAGGATCTGTTTTGGAATTTGAGGTGATGCCAGGAGAGGTCAGGGGTGAGGGAAAGCAAAGAACCAATAACTATCTCTAGGCTAGGGTTATAGCTAATAGCTAATCACAGCGTCTTTTACTGAGATGTCCAAGAGTAGGGAAAAGAACAGATTTGGCAGGCGAAATCCAGTGATCTGTAGACAAGTTAAATTTAAGATGCTATTAAGCACCCAATCACTGAGTAATCTGCTAGGCATTTAGTGTATTGGGCAATTTACACAGCAAGTAAAAAAGATATAGTGTCTTCATACTTTAAAAGAGCTCAATAAGGACTGATGTGGAGGACTGTCACGTCCTTGGCAGAGTTATGTTTTCATTATTTCTATGCACAACAAATTGGTCACCAAAAAAAAGCAACAGCTAATCATTATTTGGTACTCAGCACACACATTTCACCTGGTGTCCTGATTCTACCAGAATCCGTAGAAAAGGAGCAGGAGTGGGGGAGCCTCGTGTGGGGTGGAGTCACACCCATGTCTGCTCACATTTCAGGCTGGCTGCTGGCTAACCTTCACTGGTGAGGATATCTGCTGACCTCCGCCTTTCCTTCCCCCCTCTCTTCTGATGTCACCATGGGAACATAGCGCCCCGACACCTGAGTTCTGCCAACCCTTCCTTGGAGTGTTGCAGGCTCTAGCCAGGATGTATTGACGGACTTGTAATGTTCTCATGATGGATGGTTTTAGTGCAAACAGCTGTGGGGAGTGTATTATGCCTGTTCCCCCTGGATTGGATTGCTATTATTAAAAAAATAATAATTAAAATAAAGGGGAAAACCATCATTCATGATGTTCTCAGCCCAGAGAAAGGGATTCTTCACACACACACACACACACACACACACACACACGCACATATATATGTACATGTATATATATAAACATATACTCTTTGTAAATATGTAGTAGTAATTTTACTGTCATAAAATTAGAATCTTCCTGCTTTTTCTAATTAATTACATCACATGCATTTGTCTATATAATAATTTTCTGGAGTAGTATTATAAATGACTTCAGAACATTCTAGGATCAGAATATTCCATTATTTTTAATCTTCTCACATTTTGCTCATGCCAATAATGATGTAATTAACATCCTTGTATGTAAATCGGTATTTATGTATGTGATTCATTTTAATTTTTTAAATTACCTCTATTAATTTCTAAAACTACATAACTAGGCCAAAGGATAAACAAGGATTTTATGACAAATCACCTGCCATCAAAGTTACACTTGAAAGAAAACAGGCTGTTAGAAAATGTCACTTTCACCCCAGTGATCAAGTGAATGGATGTAAGAATTAACCAATTTGGTTTTTTAAACATAAGGGGAAAAGTTCATTTTCAATTTTTTTTTGCAGCTCCTTGAAGATAGCCTCAGTTTGAACATTTTTTTATGTTCTTTGGTTGATTGATATTGTTCCATTGGTTTATTAAGAGAAGTATTATTATCGATTTATAATGTTCTTCATATAATAATAAATGAAACCCTTTCAATGTCCTATGATGGTAAATATTTTCTGAGTTTATCTCTTATGTTTTTTTTCCTTCTTTTTATCAAGATCATTTCTTTTTTTTGTTTTGTTTTGGGGTTTTTTTTGGATTTTTTGGGGGGAGGCATTACTGCCTCTGGTGGTCATGGGTGCTACCCAGTGCTGCTCCTGAGAGCCACTGCTGGATTTGAACCACCAAGCTCGCGGGCTGCAGTCCCACACTCAACCACTTTCACCACTGGGGCTCAGCCCATATCAGTATCATTTCATTGGGGGCTCTTACAGCTCTTACAACAATCCCTACATCAATTACATCAAGCATATTTTACATATATTGCCATTTTTATTTTCTAAACATTTACTTTTTATTTTAGTTCTTGGTATCAGCTTCTCCTTTTTCCCTTCTTCCCTTACTATCCCTCCCTCCCTTGTGAAGTTTTGATAAATTATAAAGTATTATTATTTTCATCTTATACAGACTGCTGTCTCCCTTCAAGGGGGTCATGATGGTGGGGGGTGAGGGAGCCTCAAAGAACCAGAGGAATATTGTGTTGTATTAGTGTTTTACTGCATCCTGGTTGACTCATTCCTTCTTTGGGACCCTTCTGTGAGGGATGTTCTATTGTCTATAGGTGGGTTTGGGATCTCTGCTTTGACTCCCCCTAGTTCTCAACAATATAGTTTCTTTTGTTTTGTTTTGGGTCTTCTGATGCCTGTTACCGGTTTCTGTTAACACCTCATAATCACACAGGCTTCTTCCATGTGAGCTTGTTGCTTCTGTGTTAGATGGCCACTTGTTAACTTCAATCTTTTAAGACCTAAGGTGCTATATCTTTTGATTGCTAATCATCATCTGTTTTCTTCACCACCTTTGCTTATGTATCCATTTTCCCTTCAGTGACTGTGTTGGGAGAATGAGCATCATAGAATGCCAAGTGATCTTGTGTTAATGAAGGGCTTGAACAGAGGCCCAAAGTTCATCCACTACCTCAATGTATTGCCATATAAATATCTGTCCATAGGTCACTATTTTTATGAATTATTATTTACATATGTGCACACTTCTGTTCATACTTTCATATATACATATATATGTTCATCCATAGCTTTGTTTCTTTGATCTCTCCTCTGTCTTCTTTTACCTTCCTTCTGTCCCACCCTCATGCACCCCCATCTTCTGCCTCTAGTAATTTCTCTCAGCTAGATTGCTGTTGTTCCAATAGCACCAGGTGCTGTACATTCTTCTTGTTGTTGATTTTAATTCCCTAGTTGCTACCCTGTCTGTGGCATTGTTTGCTCACTGCTCCATTCTTCAGCCTCTTTCTCCTTCCCACTCTCCTCCAGGACTTTTGGTCCCCTTGCTTTTTCTTTGGGCTTGCTTCCCATGTCTATCTTATATAGGCAAAACCCCAATAATGGAGACAAAACAAAAGATTTAAGAAAAAGAGAAAAAGTACATAATTCCAGGTCTGTCTGCTGACCTGTGTGACTCTCCTTGTGGGTCCTCCTTGGGGGATCCCAGAACAGCCCCGCCTAGTTTGAAGTCTATTTTTGGTTCCTTGGAGGTTTTGTGGCATTGCTTTGCTCCTGTTGCTGATCTGTTATGTTCCCTTCTTGGTCTGTCCCACTGTGAAGTGGTCAGAGAGAACTCAATCCCGGCCCTGTGTCCCAGCATTGCCCTCTGGCATGGTATGCTCCAGAGAGGGGATATCATGTCTCCAGCTGTCATTGGTCCTAAGGCCTCTCTGCACCTTAGCAGCGCCTTGCATGGCTGTCATCCTCATGACTTGGTGTGTCAGTATGGGGAGTCTCATACTTCCAATGTTTAGTTTTGAAGGGTTTTTTTTTCTCCCTTATAAAAATCATTGTCTTTGAGCAAGTCTCACATTAGTATCAGATGTTTGACAGTTAAATCCTTGGCCTGCTAACCAGCAGGATCTTCCTGAATGGATGACTTGACTTCTCTATCTGAATGTCCCTATTTTAGAACTAATATAATAGCACCATGGGATGGGATTGTCATAAAGAGGAAGTTAGGTATAGTAATACCATAATCTTAACATTTGGTCAGGTATGCTAAGTGCTTACCCTGGTCATCGGATTTAATCTTTACAACTGTCTTATTGTAACCTTGGGACATTAATTCACATTAATTGTGATGGTATATGCAAATGCATGGTTCTGAGGAGTCCTGTAAGAAGGAATTATGGCTAACTTTGTTTATCTTGGTGTTGGCCAAATTTGTTTCATCACAGAAATTCTATTTTATATAGCACCATTATCCAATTTTTGCCCTTCAAGGCCACACTTATTTGAATTAAACTTATTCTGAGGCCATCGTAGATTCACATGCAGTGCTAAGAAATAAAACAGAAGCTTCCTGTGGACCTTTACCTGGTTTCCCCCAAAAGTGACACCTTAACCTGTCAGGCAGGGTGGCCACAAGATACTGATGCCGATTACATCAGGGTGGAGAAATTTCCATCCCAAGGATCCCTCAAGATGCTCTTGTACGGTGGTACCCACGAGCCTTTACATCCCACTACCCCCACCCATGTCCCACACCCCATGTGATATTCTTATTGGATGACATGGAGTTGCCTCTCACTCATAGAGACCTACTGGGAGACAGTACAACTGCTTCCGCAGGCTTAATGGAAGCAGACTCTCTCGTCCCAGGGGCGAGTATGTTCAAACTGCTCACCTGTGGCCTGAAGAGCTAAACTGTCATTCCTTAATCCCTGAGGCCCACATGGCCATTTTACATTTGGGTCATTTCAAGAATATCATCTGCATAGAATCAAATCGTACATGTAGTCCCCAATCTAAGACATATTTTAGCAGCAATGAACTGCGTTGACAAACATCTTCAAACAAACCAGGTCATCCTTAGTAAATTGTACTACATACAATGTTGCGTCCCATAACCTGCTAATGCCATGATTTGCTGATAGTTCATTCACGGATATTTGAAAACTTGGATTTGTAAAGGTACAGGTAGAGAAAACTAAAAAAAAGGGGGGGACTTGATTTATGTCAGAATCAGTTTACAACAAAGCTGTAGGAATGGAGCTCTGTCTTTAAGTGAGACTCTCAAAGCCAAGCGAAACTCATTCCACTGAGTGTGTTCTGACTCACGGTCACAGTCTAGGGCAGAGTAGAACTGCCTTGTGGGTCAACAAGACTCTTCATAACTCTTTGCGGGAACAGCAATTCTCATCTCCCTCCTGCAGAGGTGTGGTTGTGAACTGTTGACCTTGCAATTAGCAGCCCAGTGTGGAACTGACTCGATCACCAGGACTACCTGTCTATAATCTTGTGAGATTGGCTATTTTCATCGCACACAGTTCTCTGGAGACTCAGCTGTACTGTCCTGTGTACCAAATATATATAACTATATATGTACACATTTATCTCTACCTTTCTATATAGCTATGTATATGACTTGTTTTTGAAGAGCATTCCATAATATGGAAGTCCCATGGTTTATTTAAATGCCATCATTCATCATTCATTTATCTAGGGAGAGCTGGGTTTTTTCCAACTTGGGACTACAATGAATAAAGCTAGTATAAACATCTGGGTATAGGTTTTCAGTTCTCCGGGAATCATGCCCAACACACAATTGCTAGGTTTTATGCCAGTTGCATGCTTATTTTCTAAGGCACTGCCAAACGTTTCCAGATTGACTATATAGTTTTACATCCCCACGAGCAATGTGTGAGTGATTCAGTTTTTCCTCCTCTTCACCAGTGTTTCATGTTGCAGTTATTTTTTATCATACCCATTATAGTAGGTGTGAAGTGATACCATACTGTAGTTTAATTTGTGCATTCAACTAACAGTCAAAGGATTGGTTGGTCACCTTCACTCAGAAGTGCTTTGGGAAACAGGCCTGAAGCTCTGCCTCCAAAAGATCCCAGCCTTGAAGACCCGTGGAACAGTTTTACTTCCCAGGGTCACCATGAATGGAAGCTAACTCTGTGGCTATGTGGTGCAGCTATGACAGAAACATCAAAATAGGGTAGCCTCCCTAAACAGAAATTTATGTTCTCACACTTTAAGAGTTGGGGAGTTGATATTCAGGATGCCGGTTCTAGAGGAAGCCTTTCTCTCTGTGTCAGCTCTGGAGGAAACTCCTCGTCTCTTCTGAGCTTCAGCTCCTGCGTGATCTTCATGGGTCTGGCATCTCTCTTCTCCCAAGTCTGCTACTTAGCTTATTCTGATCTCTTTTAGAGCTCAAAAGAGATTGACTAAAGATATGTCCTACAAGAACCTCCAGTATGGAATACAGCACAAAGGAAAGAAATGCAGAATTCTCACAACTGGAACAACTGGTAACATTCTGATAAACTGAGAGGAGACTGAGATTGTCAGGGATTTCGCTTTACCTGAACCCACAACCAATGCTCATGGAAGTAGCCGTCAAGAGATCAAATGGTGTATTGCCTTGGGTAAATCTTCTGCACCAGACCTCTTTAGAGTGTGGAAAGACAAGGAGGCCACTTTGAGAATAAAGCTGCACCTGACCCAAGCCATGGTATTTCCAATTGCCTCATATACATGTAAAAGTTGGGCATTGATAAGAAAGCTAGAAGAAGAATGGATACATTTGAAGCCTGGTGGTGGCAAAGAATATTGAAAATACCACGCACTGCCAAAAGCAGAAACAAATCTGCCTCGTAAGAACAACCAGAATGTTCCTTGGAGACAAGAATGGCAGTATTTTGTCTTACATACTGTGGATATGCTGTTAAAAAAAAATCAGTGTCTGGAGGACACTGTGGGTGGTAAAGCAGAGGGGCAGCAGAAATAGGGGAGACCTTCTACAGGATGACACAGTGACTGAATCAATGGGCTCAAACATCAGAACAATTGTCAGGATGGCAGAGGACTGGGAAGTGTTTAGCAATGCTGTGCATAGAGCCACTATGGGTTGGAACTGGTTTGAGGGCCCCTACCACCAGCAGCAACAGCCCTGTCTCATTAACATAGTAGCATCGTAAATCAGACAGTCCAATCTCATTACCATCATGAAGACACCTTTTCCCAAATGAGATTATGAACCACAGACAGAGAGATTAGGATTTACAACACATTTTGTGGATGTGTGGTGGGGGGCACAATTCAACCCATCATAACTACTGTATTAGGCTGGTTGACTAGAGAAACGAATGCAGAGACACTCGCATGTGTTTAAGAGAAATCTTTATATAAAAGAGCAACTGTATATTCCAGATGAACATTCCAGTCCAGTGCAGACTGAGTCCTTAATTCCAGTTTGAACCCATACATCTGATACTAAACCATATATTCCTCTTTAGATTCATGCAGCATAGGCAATGATGCCAAATGGAGGAAGATCACAGACCAATGGGTGAAAAATCATGTGGATCCAATGACGGTGGAAGCAACTCCACGACTCTGGCTGCCATCAGTGAAGCTCTATGTGCCTTGTCAATGGGAAGGTGAGGCAGGGGCACCTCCAGGAAGAAAGAGAGGACATTCCCAGAATTCTTATGAGAAGGCCACAGCCAGAAGGAAGCATTGCCAGGCTGTGACCCAATTGGCAGACTAGACTCCACCCCTTCACCCTTACTATATCCTCAAGTTGACATGAGTTCATGGCACTCCCACAATGACAGTGGCTAAGGAGGTGACATCTTTTCATGTGCTAATTTGCTCTTTGTATATCTTCTTCAGAATACTACTTATGGTGCCATTGCTAGAGGACAGGTCAGAGTGGTCAATCCACATGCGACTCTTGGGAAGAAGGGTGTTGCAGTCTTCTCCCATAAAGCTTGGAAGCCCTCTGGGGGCAGTTCTACTCTGCAGAGTTCCTTGCAAGTCAGAACTGACTCCATGGTAACAGGTGTATCTCCTTCAACAAAAGGTCTTGGCATGTCTTCTGTCCATTCTCCAATGGGTTTCAGGTGGGAGGGGGGAGCTAAAGGTTGAATTTTGAGAGGTCAGGTTACAATCTAGACAAAAACCTTTGTTAGCCAACTTCCCCCCTACATGCAACTTATCTTTTTTATCTTTTTAACAGTGTCATTCACAGAGTTAAGCTTTAAAATTTGATGGCTTCCACACTTACTAATGTTTGCATTTACGAATCTTGCTAGTGCTGTTAAAGTCTAATAGCACTGAGCTTGAAGATCTTGCTTCTGTTTTTCTAAAGAGCTTCTAGTTCTCTGCCTTACATTTAAGCTCACAATTTATTTTGAGTTGATTTTTATATAAGAGGTGAGGTTTAGGTCAAAGTGCCTTTTTGTTTTGTTTTGCTTTATTTCCTTTCTTGCCGGTAAATGTCCAATTTGGGGGGCACTGTTTCCTGCTATTTTTTCTTCTGCTAAATTGCTTTTGTACCTTTGTCAAAAAATCAGTTGGGCATAATTGTGGAGACCTATTTCTGGATCCTGCATTCTGTCCTATTCATGTATCTATCCAATACCCCACAGTCTTGATTACGGTAGCTATAGAATAAGGGTTGACATCAATAGGCTGGTTCCTCCCACACTATTTTTCATTTACAAAGAACATTTTTTTTAAAAAACATATATATATCTTTAACTTTTCATATGAATTTTAGAAGGGAAAGATAGACATTCTAATAATATGCTATAAAATCCTGGATCTTATTAAACTCTTCCCTTTTGCTGAATTTGTAGAGCTGTTCCAGCAGCAAAAGGGGATGGAGCACCTCATGACTACCAGGTGGGTATGGAGGCCTAGGTCCTCTGTTTGGCTTCTGTTGACACCCATGGAGGGGGTTCTTCATTGTGTCTGGGCAGGGATGGAAATTCCAGCTCCCCCTGTGGTTTCCACTGACACCAGAGGGAGTTGGGGTTGTACAGGACAATGGCATATAAAGCACATCTCCTTGATGGACCTTCTCTGAAGCCACCCCACCAGGTGTGTTGGGTGCCTCTTGACAGCCTTGCAAGGAGGAGTGCCTACATTGTTCAACTGGATCTTTGCTGGTGTGGGTTAAAATGAAGGTATGATCTGACTTTCTTATCCAGAGTGTATTAGTGTCTAAAAGGGTTTCACCTTGCAAAATTGCCCCTTCCAGCCTTTAGACCAGAGAAAGGAGCCTGGTGCTGGGATGTTTGTGTGGTTGCATCTGTTGGCGTTTCTGAGGGTGCCAGTTTTTTCCAGCTCCATCCACTCGCTGCCTCTGAATTGATTTGACTCACAGCAACCCAGAGTGCAGAGGAGAGAGCTCTGTGCCACGTCTGAAGCTAGACATCTTCACAGGAGCAGGAAGGCTTCTCTTTTTCTTTCTCCTGAGGAGTGGCTGCTGGGTTCAAACTACTGACCCCTGGCTGGCGGTCCCCCACAAAACCTACTACATTGCCAAAGTTCCTTCCGGCTCCAAGACTGGGGTAAAAACTGTTGTTTCCCTTTGGTTCTGATTCAGGGCAACTCACTCACTTCAGTTAGAACCACCTTCCATAGGGCTTTCTCTGACTGTAGGGCCTGGTGGT
This sequence comes from Nesogale talazaci, assembly GCA_004026705.1. Lineage (NCBI taxonomy): Eukaryota > Metazoa > Chordata > Mammalia > Afrosoricida > Tenrecidae > Nesogale > Nesogale talazaci. Next base: position 26,676 of record PVJH01010839.1, read on the forward strand.
ATCCACGTTTCTGAATTGAGCTGCTAATTGTAAGGTGAACAGTTCAAAACATCAGCAGCTCTGAGGACAAAAGAGTAGGCTTTCTATCCCCATAGAGATTGAGGATCTCTGCAAACCACAGAGGCAGATCTACTCTATGCTATGGGGTTTCTATCAGCCAGGCACGACTCCGTGGCATTGTGTGTGTGTGTGTGTAATCTTATAGAGGAGTCATTGGGTGGGACAAAAGATTGCACACTTAACTACCATTCAAAAGACTGAGAGGTCAAACTTGGAAGTGTTCCAGAAGAAAGGTCTGCACATGGACTTCCAAAAGGTCACAGTCATGGAAACCTCAATGATTGAGCGCAGTTCCACTTCCCAACATACCATGAGTCAGAATCAAATCACTGGCAGCTGGGTTGGATGTGTCGGTTTTATAAACCCTTCAGTAATAGATCATGAGGCCTTTCTTCTGAGGTTCTGCAAAGCAGTGGGTTGGAAGTACAAGTCTGGGGTTCGCAGTTGTCCATCGTCTGGGAGATACCATCGCACAAAGAAAGCATGTGTCATTCCTCAGGTCTAATGGTTCAGTTTGGTCTGTCTTCTCTCCACCTTTCAGAGCTGGCTTATGTTTATTTTCATATATCAGACCAAGGATTTTTAATTCTATTTAGTGGAAGGAATAGGGGGGGTGGGAAGCAATCTCTCTTATCCTCACACAGAATCCTTTGAAAAATGCCTTTGGAAACATGTTCACCCTCATACTTTGGCATGATGTTACAACATGCTAGCATGGAAGAAGCAATCTGTTACTTATTGTTAAAGTATCAAAGCTAGCAATCTTGTTTTAAAGGTCATAGCAGATACAAAATTACCCTTCAAGTGACTTTCAAGATAACAAACCATGCAACACTTAGTGGCTTACCCCTGCAACCATTCATTTAGCTCATGGTGACTCAGTAATTTGGGTCAGGTTCTACTGGCCTCTTTTATTCTGGGCTGGTCTTCATATTCTGGGGTCTGCTGTGAGGCAGGAAAAAAAGGTCATATTTGCTGACATTGGCTGGGCTTTCTCTTCTCTGTGACTGCTGCTGGCTATTCAATAGGGTTGACTCAGCTCTGATGTACGTGGCCAGGCTGGTACAAGCTATGCACATTTCCAAGAGAGAGGAATTGTGCATACCTCCTGAAGGTCTAGACCTAGAGTTGGCATGCCATTGCATTTACCTCATTCTATGTCAAGACTAGAAAAGGATATCATGGTCAGTAAACTGTGGGGGTCATTAGAAATAAAGAGAACCCATTTGACAAACAGATCAATCATCATAATGATAGTCTAGCACCAGGCATTATTTAATTCCATAAGTGTAAGGTTTCCAAGAGTCAAAGCCAACTGAAAATCAACTAGTAACAACAATGACTAAACACAGATACAAAGTTCAGGTTGAGTGTGCAAAAATAGACTAGTTGACTGGAGGAGCAGAACTCACTTTATTAAGAGTATGGAAACAGAGAGGAATAGGGAATTGTGCCCAGTGTTTTAATCTACCACTTCTCTATAACAGTGCTTTTCTGCTTGTATTTTTAGCATGCTTTCCAGACTATGGAAAATAAAGAAATAAAATAGGTCATTAAAGACCCATCAAAAAAAAAAAGAAAAAAAACAACTACTGTCATCCATTCAATTTCAAAACATAGGGTTTCTGAACCTGTAAATCTGTACAGGAAAGGGCAGCCTCCGCTTTCTCATGAGGAACTGCCAGTGAATTTGGGCAGATTTGGGGAGATTAGCAGCCTAATGCTCTACCCACAGCACCATGAAGGCACCTCAGCAATGGTTCATAACCTTGGCATAAATTCATAGGAGCATGTCCTATGTATGAGTCATTAATAGCAACAGGATACAGCTATCAGTCAGCTAAGGTGATGGACTTAAGAGGCAAACCTGATTATGTCACTCATGGACTTAAAGCTCTCAGATGGCTGCCTCAGTCTACCAAAGAATTCCACACTCCACAGCTTGACTTGTGTCTTCCTGTGAGCTTCCAACCTCCTACCACCTCACACTGACTCACATTCTAGGTTCTAAGGCAAGAATCTGCTCAGAGCTTCCTTGCACCTGCATGTTCTCAGACTTGACTCGACCTATGGTGGGGTTTCTTCTGCCTAGGATGCCTTTCCCCAGCTTCCCCTCAGCCATCTGCTCTCTTCCTTTCAGGCTGAGCAGAAGGGTTCTGTCCTTCAGATAGGCTGTCTCTGCTATGCCTTCCTGAGAGGGGTGTATTGGCTCAGCTCTGTGTTTACAATATGCCGTGTGCACAGTGAAAGAGAGCCGTTATCCTACAATTGCTAGTTTATGACCCTGCTTTCTCTAAGATGAGAAGTTGTAAGGATGGTGCAGGATGAGGCCATGCTCCGTTCTGCTGTCAGTTTGTTCGGTGCTATTTTCAGAACTAACTAGACAGCATTCAACAAGTCTACACACAGATGATTGCATGCGAATCTGATGAAATCTGAATGAAAGCGGTGAATTGTATCAATACAATATAATGCTCAATATAATGACTGCCCCCTATTCTGGATTAAATTGTAAATATGAACCCCGATTGTAAATAAAGGTTTGTTTTGATGTGTGAATGGGTCCTTGCCAAAATAGAATGGGTCCTAGAATTAGCCATGCAAGAGTATTATAGAAAGAGCAGGCTAGACACAGAGATATGGGCTTGTGGGGTGAGGAATGATCCCATGAGAGGATTTGTCTACAAGGAAAGAAGCACTGGGGGTTTTCAGAAGGTGCTAAAAAGTAGAAGAAAGGTCCAGAGTGTGTGTGTGGAGTGTGTGTGTGTGTGTGTGTGTGTGTATGGGAAGATCTGAATTCTGGATTCTTTCATAGGTGAGACAATAAATTTCTATTCCTGAAAGCTATCGCACTGAGATATTTTGTTGTGGCAGCCCTAAAAAACTAAGACACACTACAATACTTTCAGTCACCACAGATGCAAGTGATAGCTGGGGAATGAATAAGGAAGACCCAAAAGAATGCGTGAAAATGAATTGTGAGCTGCTGGAAGAAGAAACCAATCTGTCTCGCAGGAATTACAGTCAGAAGGCTCCTTAGAAGTGAGACTGACAAAACTTTATTCTCACATATTTTGGGCACGTTATCAGAAGAGAGCGGTTCCTGGAGGAGTCATCATGCCTGGGAAAGTAGGTGGTCAACAAATGGGAGGGAGAATCTTGACAAGCTGGATTGGCAAGGTAGCCGCAGCCATGGATTCAATCATAGCTACGATTTGTAAGGACAGCACATGTCTTGCTCTGAGTAGACTAGAAAAACAAATTCATAAACATGCATATGTATATAAAGGAAAGGTTTATATACAAGAGGAATGAAACATTGAGAAAGAATCCCAACCCAGTCCAGTCCAAGCCCAGAAGTCTAATATTAGCCCATATGTCCGATATCAGTCTATAAAATCTTCTTCAGATTCATGAGGTACAAGCAATGACACCAGGACAATCACAAGCCAGTGGGTGCAGAGTCTCGTGTATCCAGTGGTGGTAGAAGCATCTCAGCGTAGGCAGGGGTCTCCTCGTGGCTCCTCCAGCTTTCAGGGCTTAGGATCTAGCAGCATGCTGCCATGCGTCTGGTCAGTAGAGCGTCTCCAAGGGACTGACCTGATTCTCTCACCTCCAAGAGGAAATACCGCCAGATTTCCCAGGATTCTCAGGAGAGAGCCCTGCCCCACAGAGGTCTCCTTGACTATCTCCAGATCAACAGGTTTGACTCCAAAATGCTATGTGAAGATAATCTAAAAGGAAAATATGCTTCGCTCACATAAAACAGTTCATGTCTTTATAATGAACATCTCTGGGATGAACTAGACGTTGGTCTTACTGTGAAGAGTGTCAGCTTTGGAATCAGAGAGAGTTGGACTCAAATCTGATGCTCATTAGCTGCGCAATCTCAGAGAAGAGATCAGTCATTCAATTACACGGCTATACCACGGAGCTAATATGCATGCCTGCCTCGTGCGCTTTTAGACAGAATTCAGTGGTGTAATCCTTGTAAACTGCCCATGCACCTTGAACGCTGTTATGATTGCTTTTGCTTCCAGAAGGCGTGTAATGAGAGGCTTGCATAGCTACTCTCTTGCAGAGGTCAAAATATGAAAAACCACGGTGTCTTGCTGGAGACCTGGAAAAGAGTCTTGGCACGAGACGGGGAGGGGGATACTCAGGAGGCAGGTAAGAACAGGAGAGTCAGCCTCTTACATTTCAAAATGTAGAATGATTTCTTTAAATCTCTTTGCAAGTCAAGAGGATTGAGTTAAAGGGAACAAAAATCTCCAGAGGTAGGGCTTGGGGGAGTCAGAACCAGGTTGTGTGCATCTGTGTGTATTGTTTCAGAGATCTGTAAACAAGCTCTGCGTAGCAGAAACTGCAAAAAATATGTAATGACTGAAACCAGAACCATCGGTAAGCTCTGGTGTGTCTTGGTTTTCAACCAACCCTTTTTTCAAAGCCTCTTATGCAAAACAGGTTTTAGCCAAGCTGCTTTGCTTAGACAGGAAGAGCAGGCCCACTTTGCTTTCCCTGGTGGTGCCCCCATCCACATCCCCTGTGTGGTGGAAGGGGAGCTGGGAGACCGGAGTTCCTCATTTTATGACTTATCCCACCAGTTTTGTTTTTGTTTTTTAATTTTCTCAGAACCACCCTCTAGTCTCTCTAAGCTATGAGAGCTTCACTTTTGGCAAAGATGGTGCCTTTTTTCCCCTCCACTTAGCCAAAAAGGAGTCAACATTTTGGCAGTAACGAGATGACACCATATTTAGTGCTGCGGACAAGATTATAGTGCTGCTGATTCAAATTTACAGTGTGGTTTGGAAGAAACCGTAGAAGAAATAAGCTTTGGGAACTCGGGCTAACTAGCTAGTGCTACAAAGGCCTGGGGGAGACTTTCTTCAAACATAATAATGTTGATGACATTCAACAAATCACGTATACGTGTAGGTAGCAATCAGCACTAATGATATTTTATTCCAGGCTCAGGCACTCTTTACAGCCCTGGGAGAGTCATGAGTCTCAGTTCTGACTCAGGATTTGAAAATTCCAAAACTCACTGCTCCATCCCCACCCTCCTGACAGGTACATGGTCCCCTACACATGGAAGCTGTAAATGTCCTTGGTCAAGGTGGGCCCTATTTTGGGTATTTGGGGGTTCTGTAGTCAGCCACGGTTGAGAATCGATGTATTTAGACACTCCCGTATCTGTCCATTTCCTTCTGGAAGCAGACATTTCCAGACACCCATCAAAAGCACATCACGCAACCCAAGTCCTTTTATCATCCACCTGAGTAAACCCAGTTTGCAGGAACTGTCCCTACTCCAGCAGATTTTCCTAACTCAGGCTGGGTGTCCAGCAGACACAGTTAATATTTATTCTGTTTGCAAAACAGTTCAGTAAACCCTGCCACAGGCATGCAGGACAGAATTTGCTGTGTCATGGCCATGTCTACACTCCCTGGTGGATATCTGGGGGTCTCTGGGGCCAAGTTCTAGAATTTTGAACTCTGAAGACACAGACTTTGAGAGTCTCAGATCAGGGGCCCTCATCTTTTACAATGTGACTCTAAGAACATTTTTTTCCATGTGTTGACTGGGGTTGCCAGATGATACTGTTCCAGCAAATGCTTGACCTCTGCCATTTGGCCACCTTGTGTGTGTGCTTTCAGAAGGGAATGGCCTTTCCCATTCAGTCAGTGGCTTCCACAGCTGTCCTTAACTGATTAATGTAAACAGGCAGATAAACCCAGGTCATTCCTAAATTGGGGGCCAACCTACAAATTAATGCACCTGCTTAATCTCATTTGACTGGGCTGGGAGATTTTCTGGAAATGATGTCCATCTGACATCACTGAGGGGCTAAAGCTGTTCTTATCCTAGCCCAGGGCTCTTCCAGGGTAGATTCTATTACTGTTTTGATGAACTCTGTCAACAAGTTCTCATTTCCACAGGAGCCTGCTCATCGTACACTTTGTTGGGTGCCATTGGTTCAGGTTTTCAACTCATAGTGACCCCAGGTGGCCCCATGCGATTCTTTGCTGAAATTGTTAGAGAAACAGATTGCCAGATCTTTCTGCTGCCGAGCCACTGGTTGCTTTGGCACTAACCACCTTTTGCTTGGCAGCTGAGCACTTAACTATTGCACCACCACAGGCCACCCTGTACAGACTCAGGGAGGAGCTCTTTAAAAAAGAGAAAGGTTCAAAAAAAGAAAAAGAAAGGTTCATGTCCAAAACCGAGAATCTCAGGAAAGGGATCTTCTAAAGAGACCCTGTCTATGCAGAGTCACCAGACTCAAAGGCTTGCCTTTTCTGCAGCATGCAATCTTCCTCAATTTTTGTAAGTAGGAGCCTAATAAAGGATTCTCAAAGGAACAGAAACGTTCATTCTCTTTGCTTCGGTAATTTCATTACCAAGGCTTGATCGTGGGCTTTCTTTTCCTCTTCCAAGCCAGGAGGGAGGGGAGGGAAGGAGAGAAAGAAGACGGGGAGAGGGGGAAAAGGAAGGAGAGAGGCATATGTATATTGAGAATAAAAGCAGCTTTCTGCTGCTGGCCCGGGAGGTTGCTGTCAAAACAAGCAAGTTCTTCAGGCTGGCAAGGTGGTGCTGGTCCTGGTGGGATGCTGCTTGGCACACAAGGCTATCATTATGAAGTGCGGGGATGGTGGCCCCTCAGACCACAGCCATGCTCTGGGGCTTGGGATCCAGCACTATCCGCACACAGTGGCAGCTCCCACGGGCAAGAAAGAAAGTTGCCCAGAGGTGAATGACCAAGTCTTTTGTGGAGGTTTATAACTAATCACCTCATGCCCCCAAAGCACTCCACAGTGATCCCTTTGGACGAAACCGTGGTCCACAAGGAGGCTTTCAGAGATCCTGCTCTTAAGCCTAAGGCCTGGCAGGAGACTGAGGTCAAATTTGGGAAGAGGGAAAAGATCTATAAAAACAAGAAGCTGTTCCTCAAGAAGCTGTGGTTTGGGATTGTGTTCGATTCAATCACTAAAGATGAACTCTCCAGCCCCCCATTTTTTTAAACCATCAAGTCCCGTCCACCTCAAGGAAACCCATGTGTCACCAAGTGTATCTCTGGGCGGTTTTCCAGGTTGAGACCTTTCAGGAATAAACCACCAGCTATTCCCTCAAGGCCCCTCTGGGTGGGTTCAAACAGCCAACCTTTCCATTAGCTGCTAGTGCCACTCAGGGGCTCCACTCTAGAAAAACCAAAACAAACTCTTGGCCATCCAGTCTTCTTCAGCTCATCACTCTCACTAACCTGCAGCCATTGAGTCGACTCTGAGTCATTCTGATCCTATGGGAGGGTCTTGACATTATAAATCTTTATGGCAGCAGAAAGCCTCATCTTTCTCCCAAGGAACTGCTGGTGGGTCTGACCCCCCAACCTCAGGGCACCACCAGAGGTCCTCATGTATCTACAGACATGCTTTCAACAATATCTCCCAAACTCATGTCATCACTTCAATACTGACTCAGAGTGACTCTCTAGGACAGAGCCGAACTGCCCCTGTGGGATTGAGAGGCTGTAAATCTTTATGAGAGCAGAATCCCCAATCTTTCTCCCATGGAAAGATGAACTGCTCACCTTGTGATCCACTGCACCAGGAAGGCTCTTTAAATAAGACAAGGATTAGTTAGGTAAATTGTGGTCATCCACTTAGTAGATTTCTAAAATTAAGAGCAAAATATTTCTACATTAAGTATTGTGAACATGACAAAAAATGTAGGAAAAACTAGTGAGAAATATGGAAGATATGAAGTTGCCATTTGGTGCTATGGAGTTCTGAGGTCCTTTTTTCTTTTTCAGAATCTCTGTTCTTGAAAAGAGAGCTTGTGCAATGAAAACAACCACATTACCTCTCCTTTTTCAAAGCAGACTGAAAGCTATCCTCTAAGTTAAAACACTAATGTCGAAGTGTACTCCAAAGGGCAGAAGCTCGTTCTGCTTTTCTGAAGGCTTGAAGCTTCTTGAAGAGACACATTTTTACACACACACACATATCTAATATTTATCACATGGGTAGAATGTATATATTATTATCTCTCGTTTGATAGATGAAGACTCAGAAGTGCCGGGACATTACTGGTTTGACCAAGGTTATATCATTTATCAATGACAAGCAGGGCTGAAAGAAAGGACACGGTGAATCTCCTGGTGCTGAAACCTTGAGTCAACCACAGCCTGGGCTGCATGTCTTCAGAGAGCCCAGGCGAACATCATGGGTTCAGTAGGAGCTTGGGGAACGCTAATTTTTTTAGGTGTTAGAATTATCCCATAAAGCAGACTCCTAGTCAATCTCCCTGACTCCAATCTCCTCTTTTGTCTAGTTTGTCATATATACATTCAGCCGTGAGACCAGTCTTCAAATCCAGCTTTCGACGTGCTTCCCACACCCACCCCACCCCAGGACTGACAATGGCCACACATGAATAGTGCAGATTCTAACTTCGGCTCCCTCTGCTCCAGTTCCACTTCTTGTTTCAAACTCTCTGGAGTGAAATGCCCTTCCTTCAAGCACAGTCACTCTCCCCAGCAACTTCTAGATGGCAAATAATCCCCCACTAGGGTTGTCAGCTTTGCATTTACAGTATTGTGTCAATGTAAAAGGGATACATGTATATACTTGTAAGACTCTGGGTTATTGGGATGACCCCTTTAAGTGAGTGGAGCCCGTGTCAGTCCCTGGATGCAGGTCCAATTTAAGATCATGTTCATGTCGAGAAGAATTCCTTCAACTGGTCTGAGGTGATGCAAAACAGGAGAGAGATCAAGGGCGTACGATGGAGATGTCATCCTGGTACTGTGTGAAGGTCAGATGTGACCAAGCACCTTGTAAACAGTATCTTCTGTGTAGCTGAGATGGGGGAATATGGCGGGGAACAGAATCACCCAATGGCATGCATATGCCAATCCATCCAAAGAAAAGATGCGCACAGCATTTGCAACTCTCCTTACAACACAGGCATTATGAAAGGAATGCACAAGATTATTCCTTCTTGCCTTCACTCCATTGGCAAGGAGTCAATTTGCATGGACTGTTCCAGGCCTTGCATTTTTTTAGTATTTGATTTGTGAATGTGCTTTCATTCGTAGGTGCTTGAGAGCCTTTGGTTATTGTTCCATTTACTGTGGCAAACTAACCAATGACTCTCAGATTCAGTGGCTTAAGGAAACCAACGTCCATTATTGTTTCCTAGGGTTCTCGTGATTGACTGGGCCTAGCTTGGCAGTTCTTGCTCAGGGTCTCTCGCCGAGTTATTGTTGGATGGTGGCGGGGGCTGGGAGCATCTGAAGGTTCCCTCACATATCTGATGCCAGGACTCACAAGACTTAAGCGTATGGTGGGACCTCTGGGAGCTCTTTGGTCATCGTTCTCTAACCTATATAGTCTTTTGACCTGATCTTCCAAGGTATTAACCTCAGAGTAACCGGACTTTTGATAAATGAGCTCAGACAGATTGATCTATGGGCAAGCTGTGTCACATTGTAAAATCTGGTGTCTGAGGCCATGCAGCTTCACTTCCACCCCAATCTCTTCAGAAGGAGACACCACAGTCAGCCCGTGGTCAGGAATCACACTCTACTTTTATCAGTAGAAAGGAGTTCTGGTGGCCCAGTGGTTAAGATGGCCCGTCAACACGTGGAGCCCCCCGGGTGCTCTGTGGCAGTCTGCTTCCATGAAGATTACAACCTGGGGGACCCTCTCTCTGTAGCATCACTGTAAGTCAGCACTCACATGAAAGTGGTGGATTTTTGGAGAAGCCCGTGATAGTGCAAACAGTTCATGTTCTTGACTCCTGACCCCAAAGTGAGACATTTGAGTCCACCTGGAGAAGCCTCGGAAGAAAGAGTGCTGATCTACTTTGAAAAGTCACCCATTGGAAACCCCGTGGGACACAGTTCTGCTCTGATGAGCAGGAAGCAGCCAGGAGGTGGAGATGACCTGACAGCAACTGTTTTGAATTTTTTTAAACAACCACAGTGTGTTAGTTCAGTTGATTGGAGAAACAAATTCATAGATACTCATGTGTAAGAAAGAGCTTTATATTAAAGAGCAATTGAATATTGAGAAAACATTCCATCCCCATCCAGATCAAGTTCATAAGTCCAAGGTTAGCACATATGTCCAATACCAATCTCTAAATTTCTCTTCAGACTTATGAAATACATGCAATGGCGTTGAGTGCAGGAAGATCACAGTGCAGGAAGTGGGTAGAAAGTCTTGTGGATCCAGTGGTAGTGTAAGCGTCTCAGGACAGGAAGGGGTCTCTCCGTGGCTCCTCCAGTGCCAGGCTACCAGGTAATTCCATGTGTCTTAGCACCAGGAATGTCTCCCATAGAGTGAGAGTGTGTTCAGTTTCCAGAGAGCTACTTATCTCCTTAACACCTCCAAATGAGGTCATCAAGTTGCAACCTGATTGACAGGCTAACCTCTACCACTTTACTTTTTTTTTTTTTTAACTTTTAATAGTCTCAAATAGACAACAGATTATGTAACTACCACACACGGTTCCCCAGTTCCTGCTCTTTCCTAATCATCTCATCTTCTGCTGCTAGGCTAAGTTTCCCAGCCCCTTAAAGACACCCTAGATGTCCTTTATGAAAAATCCCAGTGTATAGTCTGCACTACCCAACCAACCAACCAGCTGCTATGGCTAACTCATGGCGGCCCCATGAATGTGGAAACAGAACTGTGATCCTTGGACTTTACCATGGCTCTTTATTTTTTGGAAGCAGATTGCCAGGCCTTTCTTCCAAGGTGCTTATGAGTGGACACAAGCCTCCAACTTTTCAGCTAACAGCCAAGGGCACCCCTCAGATTCCAAACAGTTGTATTCTGCTTTATGTTGTCTTGGTTCTGGTGATGGTAACCAAAATGACAATACTTATATGCACACAGTCTAACAGAATCTTCAAACATGCAATGACTGCAAGGGATGTCTTGCGAGATCTGTTTTATAGACAAAGCTCAGAGAAGTTGAGTTACTTGCCTACAGTCCCATCAGTTGGGCTGAAATCTGACTCCACAACTCTTTCTTATAAACACTAGGCTCTGTGTTACCTCCTGCCATTTGAGGCACACATGTTAGTAATTGCTGGGATGCATAAAAAAGAGAGTTGGGCTGGGGGTGCCATGGGGGGGGGGGAGTGGAAAACAAATTAAAAAAATAAATGAGGATAGTCATGCCGGGAGGCTGACTACAGTGACTGCTTCAAAGGTGCCTCAGCACCCTAGTTAGCTACCCCATTCTCTAAAGGCCTGTGAGTCCCACCACCTTTGAACTTGCAGTCAGTAAGCATGTCTGAGCTATGGTGGCACGAGTGAGTGGGGAGGGAGACACTTGGCAAATATAAATGCAAACTATGCACAGCAACTTCTCAAAGATGGAAGGTGAGTGGGAGAGCGGACCTCTTCAGCTGAAGCACTTCACGTGGATGAAACCTGCAGTGTAGGCTCGCCATTGACCCAGCCCCCGTTTCAGTGCACAGACGAGCTGGCCTCTCACTCATCACAGTGAATGCTCTTGTTTATCTACCTCTCAGGGGGCTCTCTGGGTTGGGGTCATTCTCCGCAAGGGAGCTTCCATAGCACTCGGGGGCATTTCTGAGGATTTGCAAGTACTTTAAGCAGAACTGGTAAATACACCTCATAGGAATTTATGACTGCTGGAAGGCTTTACATTAGCGGAGGTGCTGCAAATTTGCTTTTCATTAACCTAATGAGCAGAATTCAATAGTTGAGCTGGCTCCTGGAAGTGCAGGAAGGGGAGGCAATATGACTTCTCCTCTTGGAATCACCGGGCAATGCATTAGTAAGATTGTACCATGCCTACGAGTCTAGGTATGTCTTCTGTTGTATTTATGCTGTCACACAGTGTGGCCCTGCCAGAAATCTGAGAGCTGACCAGTTTGCTACTGCCAGGGAGCTAAATTTAAAAGTGACACTTTCACCAAAATTATTATGTAAGGCAGAGAAGGGTAAGAAGGAATAAAATTGGAGGCTGAAGAAAATACACTGGTCAAGGGTAGGTCTGTGAGACTCTGTTCTTGCCTGTGAGCACCTCCCTGAGCAACTTATTAGTCCTCTCTTAATGGGAGTCTTCTTCTTCTTTTTTATTTTTGCAAATTAAGAATAAGAATAATAACCAGTGTGCCACGTGGAAGAAGCACACCAGCCTTTGTGACCAAAGGGAGCAGTTGTCAGGATTTAAGAACTAAAGATCATAACATTAAAAAAAATCATAATATTACATGCTCACCTCCCTGATATGATCGCTGATGACAAATGGGTGCTTAAGCAAATGTGGTGAAGAAAGCTGATGGTGCCTGGCTATCAAAAGATATAGCTTGAAAGTAAACAAGCAGCCATCTATCTCAGAAGCAACAGAGTCCACATGGAAGAAGTTCACCAGCCTGTGTGACCATGAGGTAGTGAAGGGATCCGGGACATCAAAGAACTAAAAATTGTATCGTTGTAAATGAGGGGGAGTACTGAGTGGGGACCCAAAGCTCATCAATAGGTGAAGCAACATCCCTTTGCAGAGGGGTTGCAGGGAGGAGAGGAGCCAGTCAAAGTACAGTGCAGCAATTTGATTTTGCAAGTTTCCTCTAGTTCTCAATGAGGTATGTAACTTTCCTCTTGTTCTCAATGCTTCCTCCCACCCACTATCATGATCCCAATTCTACCTTACAAATCCAGCTAGATCAGGGAATGTACACTGGAGCTGGAAACATGGGGAATTCGGGATAGATGATCCAGTGGTGGGTGGAGAGTAGAGGGAGGGTAGAGTAGAAGGGGGGAACCAATTGCAGGGATCTACACATGACCTCCTCTCTGGAGTATGGACAGTGGGGAAGTGGGTGAAGGGACACATCAGACATAGTAGCATATGGAAAAGCAATAACAATGTATATATTATTAAGTGTTCATGGGGGAGGGGGAAGAGGGGAAATATGGGGAGCTGGTACTGGGGGTCTAAGTGGAAGGAGGATGTTTCAGGGGTGAGGATGGCAAGAAGTGTGCAAATGTGGAATGCATACAATTGACATATGTATTGATCATGATGGGAGTTGTATGAGCCCCAAATAAAATGATTTATTTAAAAAAAAAAGAAAAAAGCAGTTCAACAACTTAGTGAGCACAGTGCCCAACACAAAGTGAAATATTATTCAGTGATTCATTGTTATTACTGTGATCTGGGAATAAATTAAAATATCATTTTCTTCCACCCCAATCTTCATTCTGACTCATCGTGACCCTATAGGACAAAAGCAGAACTGCCCCTCTGAGTTTCTAAGACTGTAACTCTTTACAGCCTCATCTTTCTCCCACAGAATGGCTGGTAGTTTCAAACAACTGACGTTGTGAGTAGCAGCCCAACCTGGGTGTTTATTGCACGTTTTGTGATTTACAAGTCTTTTGAAGGATCAGCTGGAACACTACAATCTCTTTCATTAGAAATGTTGTAGACATTTCTATATGTATGTAGACACTCAAAGTTTTGCAGTGTCAGAATTTCCAAGGATGACATCTCCCCCCCACCTTGCCCACACACACCCTGGATTCTTTTCTTCTTTTAAAAAAAATCCTGTCATCTATCTTCTCATTTTCCGCTACTGCCATTTTGAAGTTCTCTAGCCAAAAAAGACAAGCACATCATTGAGTGGATTCTGACTCACAGTGACTCTAGGATGAAGCACCCCTGCCCCTGTGCATTTCTGAGACTCTGCATCTATATGGGAACAGGAAGCCTCAACTTTCTCCTGCAGAAGGACTGGTGGGTTCATAGTGCCGACATCCAGTCCACAGCTCCATGTGTAACCCACTATGCCACCAGGGCTCCAGGGAAGTTTTATGGCTTATATTTTACTTTTTAGTCTTTCTCAGATTCTGAAATTAAGGAAGTTGACACAGCAAAATTATTTGCCTTTGTTTCTAAAGTTTGAGGAAATTTCTAGATTAAGTAATGTTTCCATCAAAAAAGTACAGGCAGTTCTAAGCTTCTTTTCCAATAGAGTGATTCAAAGTTAATATTATAGAACTTGGAACACATTAGCTCTTAGAACGATATTAAAGATGGCAGTTCAGTTACCAGGACGGTGCTCAGAACGTAAGAGCATATGGCCTATGAGGTGGCTATTGAACTCATTATCTTCTCCAACAAACTTGATCCTCCTGCATTTGTCCTCTTGAATACTTGGGTCGACACCATCAATCCACACTTAGTCCTGGAAAGATGCAAACGTTAAATGAGCTCCCACTCATGAGGATCTTCAAGTCTAGAGGGGAAAGATAAGAAAACCAAAAAAGGGCTGCTATGAATTGAAATGGACTCAACAACAAGAAGTTTGGGTTTAGGGTTAGGGGTTGAGCTGCTAACCACAAGGTCTAAAGTTCAAAGTGCCCAAATTCTCTCTGGGAGAAAGTGGAGGGTGGGGAAAGAGTCTGTTTCCAGAAAGATTTCCAGTCTTGGGAATCCTAGATAGGGTTGCTATGAGTTGAAGTTGACTTGATGGCAGTAGATTTTGAGAATGGAGAGTGGGTATAATTCTATAGGGCTATATATTCTGAGTGTGCGGTAAACGGTAGATGCTTCTCCAGAAATTCATTCTATCTGTGTCTTGAAATCTTTGCACTGGGTCATGTGACTTGCTTTAACCAATGAATTGTGAACTGGCCATAGATGCATGTCAGAAGAACAACTGCTTTCAATGAAACCGCATGTTTCCACTTGCTTCTGAGATTTGTCACACAGAAAGCTTGTTCTGAGGAACTGGGATCTGCTCAGCCTGGGTCCCAGAATGCAGAACCCAGTTCACCTGCAAAGTACACCCCTCCACACTCACTTGAATGTGTGAGGGATAAGGATTTTCTGTCCTAATTTAGGGTTGCTGTGACTGCAACAAATCCCAATGCATACTGGTGGGCTAATACATGGCAGCATATTCATTTCTCCCCTTGGTAAGTGAGACTAGCACTAAGGAAGGATCAGTATGGTAGTGCTACAGGTTTTGAAGCAAAATACAGAGATTGAGATCATCAGAGAGCTTACAGAGCCTTTGGAATCAATTCAAACAATGGACTGGAAAGAACCAACTTTCTCAGGAAAGATGCTACAGGACTGATAGCCTACAGCAGCCAAAGCCTCATGCACCTGAAACTAGAAGAACTAGATGGTGCCCAAGTGCCATTACCTGGCCACTCTGATCAGGGTCACAATAAGTGGACCTCAAGAGAGTCAAAGAAAAGCACAAGATAACTCTCCATTTATTTAAGAATCCAAACGTAAAATATTTGAGACTAGGGCACTTTCTGAGACTACAGCACAGAGATATTCTTTAAATGCTAAAGTTTAATTATCCTCCAATATTATATTTCTGTAAAATACAAATTGGCACACAAAAATAAAGGATATTATCAGCAAGGACAGTGCTCCATCAAAGATATCATCTACATGAAACCATAGATCTACAGTTAATCAAATGAAAGCTGTGAAGATAAGGGGGTGGCGAAATGATAGCACTGGAAATGGACCAGCTATACTGCAAATGAAGACAATGTTTATCTGAGGAGCCCTGGTAATGCAGCAGTTCAAAACGAAAGATGGGTTTTCCTACTCCCACATAGAATTAGTCTCAAAAAGAACCTTCATGGAGACAGTTCTACTTTACCCTATAGCTTCTCTGTGAGTCGGAGTCAGCTTGATGGCAGCTCATTTTTGAGTTTGGAAATGTCACTGAGCCAGTTGTATTGAAGTTACCAAACGGGAATTTTTACCCAAAACACAGCAAAATGAAGTTTGGGAGCTCGTTCTTTCACATGTCCTCGTGCACGGCACCACAGGACCAGTATTTCATCCTCCCACTAAAACTGTTTTGAGTTTGGGGACAACTTCCCCAACTTTCCCACCTTCCTTCCTGAAAGTTTTCAACAGCTTTCACACAAATTCTTCTGTGGCGTTGGGTCCATTTATCATACTGTCTCAGCGTTCCCTTTGCTTTTATTGCTTTTTGCCCTGCCCCCTTATGTTCTCGTCTTTGCTTTTATGGTTGACCTCTTTGCTACAAGCGTGGGCCCTGCATTGGTCTGTTCCCTCCAAGGTTGGCAATTCAAAACTTGCAGCCTCTCCATGGGAGGAAGACGAGGCTCTCTGCCCCATCAAGATTGATAGCCTTGGAACCCAAGAGGCACAGTGCTACTTTGTCCTAGCACATCTCTAAGAGCCAGAGTTGACTCACTGGCAATGAGTGGCTAAGTTTGGACTCAGGGTGATGATTTGTAAGTAGGGCACCAATCAAATGGGCTGGATCCTTCTTTCTATGTGCCTGTCCCTCTGCCATTTCACTGAGAGGTGATTTCAAGGAACAGGCTCTGTTCTAGGCTTAGAGAACATCTTAAGTCGATACTCCCAGGGAGGACTCAGTTCTCTGCCGACATAGAAGGAGCTGATATTGCTTGGTGAAGACGAAGAGTGAGGGTGTTGATGATTTTCAACATGTCCGAAAGGGAAAGCCCAGCCTGGAAATGGTATCAGTCAGTTCTACTATTTAGTAAATAACATGTCAGCTAAGTCCAAATTTGTTGCTAGGTACTATGGTCGTAGTAGTGAACAAAACTGACAAGTCTAAGTCTGACGTGGTCAGAGAGGCAGGTATTCGTCATGTAAGTAAACAGCCCAGATGGTATCTAACTGATAAAGGTGATATCTGGGATATAAATAGCAAAGTAGGTAATACCAAGCTCTCAAACAGTATGCATCAGAGTCAGCCATAGCAGCACTGCCTGAAATAGATTGCTGGATCCTCCTCACAGCATTTCAGGAGATCTGGGAAAGGGTTTGGATTTCCCTCTAGATCCCAGGCAACATGCTGCCCGCAGGTCCAGGAATCTTCCTTTGAGAACCAGAGAGAGGCTGGGGGTGGGAGGAAGTAGGGGGGGGTGTTGGAATTTAGATCATGATAGACATGGAATGTTTATGGCGGTCTGGTGCTCATTTAAACAATTTACATATGTGGACCCATTTAATTCTTACATCCACGCTGTGAAGGAGAAATAGACAGGGACACATTTTTAAAGATGGGTTAACTAAATTGTTAAGTATGGTACTTGAGGCCTTCCAGCTACTAAAGGATGGCTCTGTGATTCTGATCAAGCAGCCTAACCCCGACTGCTGGCCTGTGCTGCCCTATCCATGGGCTCCACTGGAAAGAGCAAGTCTCTCTGAGAAGCTGGCCTCTCAGCTGAACTCTAAGAGATCAGATCTGTGGAAAGAGCAATCCCTGGCAGAAAAACATGCACACACAAAGGACCAGAGGTAGAAAAGAGCTCAGTACCATGAAAGAAGGCTAAAGAGGTGGTACAAAGGGACTCAAGTGGCTTAGTGTGTTGCTTATTGAGCTGCTAACCACAAAGTCAGTGGTTCAAGCCCATGGGAGAAGGGTAAAGCTGTCTAGTACTGTAAAGATCTTAGATCTCAGAAACCCAAAGATTCAGTTCTACTCTGTCTTACCAGGTCCCTATGAGTCAGAATTAACTTAATGGCTGTGAGAAAGAGGTGGTACAGTGGTTAAGCACTTGGTTGCTAACTTACAGACCAGTAGTTTGAACCCACCAGAAGCTCCATAGAGTGAGGAGGTGGCCATCTGTTTCTGTATAGATTTTGACCTTAAATCCTGTTGGGAAATCTCTACTCTGTCATGGAGGGTCTCTATGAATCAAGAATGACAAGGGATTGGATGGTTAAAGAGAAGTTGAGGTCAAAGGGGTCACAAGAAATGTCCTTGTCACTCTCAAAGCAAGGAGAATCCAGGATGTGATTTGCTAGGTTAAACTGTTTTGATTTCAAGATGCTTGCAGATTCCCATGCAGTGGTAAGAAATAATACAGAGAGAATGCATGCACATACTCCCTGGTGTCCCTCAATGGTGCTATCTTGAAAACTTGTAGTCTGATGACTTGACAGGATCCTGCCAGTGCCTTCCACACCAGAGTCTCTTCGGTTGCCCTTCTTACAGACTCTCACTGCTCTCCCGAAGTCGACTTTTCCTCAGCCTCTGGCAAGTACAGACATGCTCTTTATAGATTTGCCATTTCAAAAAATGTTATATAAATGGACTCACAGCAGCTATAACCTTTGGGACTGGCTTTGTTTTTTCTTGTAATGTACAGAAACACTTCACACCTCTCTTTTAAATTTTTGAGTTTATTTATTGATTTTAAAGTAATTTTATTGGGGCTCATAAAACTCTTATCACAATCCATACATCCATACATTGTGCCAAGCACATCTGTACATTTGTGGCCATCACCCTTCTCAAAACATTTTCATTCTACTTGAGTCCTTGGTATCAGCTCCTCATTTTCCCCCTCCCTCCCTGTTACCCCTCCCTCATGAACCCTTGATAAATTATAAATTATTATTTTGCCATGCCTTACACTGTCTGACATCTCCCTTCACCCATTTTTCTGTTGTTCGTCCCCCCAGGGAAAGGGCTATATATAGATTGGTCTCCCCTTGTGATTGGTCTCCCCTTCTAACTCACCTTACCCTTACCCTCCTGCTATGCTACTTTCATTATAGATACTGAGGGTTTTATCTGTCCTGGATTCCCTGTGTTTTCAGTTCTTATCTGTACCAGTGTACATCCTCTGGTCTACCCGTATGTGTTAGTACGGGTAGACTAGAGGAACAAATTTAAGGACATGAATATCAATATAAGGAAAGGGTTTATATACAAAAGGAATGGGACATGGATAAAGCATCCCAACCCAGTCCAGTTCAAAGTCATAAGTCTGATATTAACCCATATGCCCAAAATCCGTCTATAAAGTCTTCTTTCGACTAATGAAGTCACAGGTCAGTGAGTGCAGAATCCCGGTGTTGGCAGGGCACCTCGCCTCCAGGGCTATGGGTCCATCAACAGCAGAAGCAACTCATCACTGGCAGAGGTCTATATGTGGCTACTCCAGCTTCAGAGGTCTGGCTCCATCAGGGCAAAGCTGTGTGGTCTCTCCGCCGGCTCCTCCAGCTTCTCGAACGCTGCCAGTTTGTCTTGTCCGTGATTAATCGTCTCTGTAACTAACTCCCAACAACTGGGGAAGATAGTTTCTCATCTTCACAAGGGAAATATCACGAGATTTCCCAGAAGTCTCAGGAGAGAGCCATGCCCACATAGAGGCCTCATTGGCTGCTCAGTGGCTATCTCCAGATTAACAGGCTAGACTCCACCCCTACATTTCAATCATAAAATTAACATAAGCACATGACTGTCACACTGTATTTGTAAGGTAGAATTGGGATCATGATAGTGGGAGGTGGGGGGATGGCGGTGAAGCATTAAAGAACTAGAGGAAAGTTGCATTTTTCATCATTGCTATAACACATCCAGATTAGCTCATCTTCTCCCTGAGACTCTTCTGTAAGTGGATGTCCAGTTGCCTACAGATGGGCTTTGGGCCTCCACTGTGCACTTCCCCTCATTCACAATGATATGATTTTTTTTGTTCTTTGATGCCTGATACCTGATCCCATCAACATCTATTGATCTCACAGGCTGGTATGTTTCTTCCATGTGTGTGTTGCTGCTTCTGAACTAGATGGCCTCTTGTTTACCTTCAAGTCTTTAAGACCCAAATATTTTATCTTTTGATAGTTGGGTACTATGAACTTTCTTCACCATATTTGCTTATGCACCTGCTTTGTCTTCAGCAATCATGTTGGAAAGATGAGCATCATGGAATGCCAGTTTAATAGAACAAAGTGTTCTATACTAATACTAAACCTTAATATTAAACCTATAAATAAATGCACATAGTTCCATTTTCCCATCCTCATATATAAATATATTTACATATGCACATGCCTTTACTTAGGCCTTTATAAATGCCCTTTGCCTTCTACCTCTTTTCTCGCTTTCCTTTTACTTTTTTCTTGCCCCACTATCATGCCCAGCCTTCATTTGAGTTTCAATAATTCCTCTAGGTTACATTGCTCTTGATCAAGCCCCACCATACCTCCTACACCCTCCTCACAATCAATTTTGGATCACTTGTTGTTTCCTTGTCCCTGGATTTGTTAACATCACTTCCTTTCCCCCACATTTCCCTCTCCCATTCCTCCTAGTATCTTCAGTTCCATTATTTTCTCCTCCAGATTGTTTATCACACCAGTCTTATCTAGATAGACCTACAGAGATATGCACAAAAAATAAAACAGAGCAAAACAAAGCAACAAAAGAAAACAACAACAAACCAATGACAAAAAAGAAAGAAAGAAAGAAAGAAAGAAAGAAAGAAAGAAAGAAAGAAAGAAAAGACTGTAAATAGCTCAAGGTCTGTTTGTTGACCTTTAGGGATACTTTCTGATGGATACCAAGTCCTGGCCCAAAAATCTATTTTTGGTACTCCCTGGAGACTTGCTTGCTATGCTCCCCTTGCTATTCTATTGAATACCCTTAATGCTGTGTCCCATTGTAATGGGGTGAGACCAGTGCAATCCCAACACTGTGTCTCCAGTGTTGTCTCCCGTAGGGCTATGTATGCATCAGTGGGGGTTGTCCTGTCTCATAGTGGGGCCAGCCCTATGGTCATCTCTATGCACTGGCTGTTCTTAGCAGGGATATTGTCCTCAAGGCAGGGTGGGCCAGAATATCCTCCACTCTCTTCCTCCCCCTTCATTTATGATCTTGTGTGCTCTGATGAGACATGTCCCTCTCCCTTAGCTGTAGCTTCAGAGCTGTCCTCTAAAGTGAAGTCTCCTCTGGGGAAGGGGAGCTGTATAGGTAATTGGGATTTGGGTTGGACCCTCAGACCTTTCTACTGGTTCCCTGATTCATGCGGGTATGCTGAATTCATGTCTTGGAGCATTGGGTTGAAATCTAGTTGTTCTTCCCCTGTGGAGATATAAATGATACCTTCCCCTAGAGTGGGTTAAAGCCTATTCCTCTGCTTTCCTGCCCCCTCCCTCCTTTTTAGTTGGCTACCACGTGTATCCCTGGATTTGGTCTGGGCCCTGCTATACTACCTGGCTCTCACCCCAGAAATGTCTATATACAGTAGTTTTTGCCCTGTGCCCCCTTTGCATTTTTCAGCTGACTTCAGCAGACTCACATTGTACTTGTCTTTTTGTGCTTGGATTACTTCACTTAGCATAATCTCCTCCAGTGCTTCCCATGGGCAATGTGCTCCATGTATTCATTAATGTGTTTTAGGGGTGTATAGTACTCCATTGTATGTAGGTACCACAGTTTTTAAATCTATTCATCAGTTGATGGAAATTTGAGTTGTTTTCCAATTCCTTGCCATTGTGAACTGTTCTGCAATGAACACTGCAGCACAGATGTCTGGCCATGGTTTGTTTCTTGCCTCTTCTGGGTGTGTGCCCAGGAGGGGGGTTGCTGGGTTACATGGTAGCTCAATTTCCATACTTTTTTGATATTGCCAAATCGATTTCCAAAGTAGCTGTATATACCTACAGGTCAACCAGGAGTGAACAACAATTCCTGTCTACCACAGCACATATCCAACACTTGTTACTTTCCGATATTTTGAATTGGGAAATTTTGAGGGTGTTATGTGATATCTCATTGTTGTTTAATTTGCATTTTTCTTATGACTAATAATCAGGAGCATTTTTTCATATGTTTGTTGGCCCTTCTGATTTCTGCCTTTGTGAAACTTCTGTTCAGGTCCTTTCCCCACTCCTCAGTGGGCAATTAGCTTTTTTCTTTTTGGAAGCTAGCAGAGTATTATAGACTTTAGAAATGAGGCCTTTGTCCAATGTGCCATGGCTAAAGGTGGTTTTCTTAGTCCATGGGCTCTCTGATTACTCTCTTGGTGAACTCTTTGCACGTACACAGGTGTTTTATCTTCAGGATATCCAACTGTTCAATTTGTGACTCCTCTGTATTTGTGTCCTTCCCTATTTCTGATAGTCTATGTATTTCCTGCACCACAGTTCTCAGGTTTGTTCCAATTCCCTCACTGATGGCCCTACTAGTTTGGGGTTTTACCTCAAGATCTGCGATCTACCTTGAATCTATTCTTGTGCATGGAGTACCTCACTCCTTTAATTCCTAAGTAGTATTCTAGGATATGATTGTGTCAGTTTTCTTGATCATTCACCCTTGAAAGGCTTGGGGTTTCTCTCAATGAGGTTTCTGCTTCTTATTAGGAGTAAAACTGCTATCAACATTTGTGAACACTATTAAAAAAATTAGTCGATCAGTTGAGCTCATACCTCAACTAGGTTTCTAACCAGGTATCTAAGTATGGGTTAAGTTCATTCTAAACCTAGTCACCTCTCAGTTGTAAAAAGGTCAATGTGTGTGCACACACATACACACAGGAGAGAGAGAGGAAACTGTGTGTGAGGGTTTTCTGAGGTAAGGGACCAAGGAACACCTGTGACTTCTCACGAGGAAGACCCTGATTTGGACTTCCAGCCTCTAGAACATGGAAAAAAGAAACATCTGGTCTTTAAAGCCACCCCGTTGTGGTGGTTGTGCACTGACCAATTAGGTCACAAGACGGATTGTCCTTTTTTGTTGTTTTACTTTGAGATCTTCTTGGCCCTTGGAATGCAGAGTACGGTCATTGTTGATGAAGGCTAGGATATTTTCATACTAGGTTACAGGGCTCCAGGTCTGATTCAAACCCCACCACAGAAGGAGTGGGGAGGGGTCCTGCCTCATGACTGCCACATGGAGGGAGAAGTGCAGGATTCCCACTTGGCTTTCCTTGACCTCCGGAGAAGGCAATGAGTGTCCTGACTCCCCTGTGTGCTCTCTTTGTCGATTGTTCATGGGCACTCACGTTGTCCGTGTTGCTCCATATTGCTGGAAGGAAGGCCTGGCTGGTTTTCATCTGAAACACCAAGTCCATTGTCCTGGAGTTTATGCCCATTCCCAGCAACCCTCTCAGACAGAAGAGAGCTGCCCGGAGCTTTTGTCTCTGTGGACGCTGAGTGAGGAGGAGATGGCGTTTGGTTTAGCACTTATGGCTGGCTAACCACTGCACCAACAGAGCGCCTAAGCTTCCCTCTCAGTCTGCTGGTGGAGTTGGGTGTGGGTGGTGTTTGGCTGAAGTAGGGCAGTTATCATCCAGAAGTGTCATGTCTTCCTGCCCCTCCCTTTTGCTGGCCTCTGGGCCAGAGTCTGCAGATATATATATATATATATATATATATATATATATATATATATATATATTTTATGGTCAGCTCCTGCTGGTATTTTCAGGTTGCTGGCATCTTCAGCTCCAAATCTGGGCTACAGAAGGCAAAAAAAAAAAAGGAGATTCAGGGAACTGCCAAATGTATTGCTTCTTGTGTCCTGAGTTTTCCAGCCAGACTGTCTTCCCTTCACCTTTCAGCATCTCAGTATGTTTATTTTATAAATCATCTCCGGAGTTTCAAGCTGTACTTAGTGGGAAGGCTAGGGAAACATATGCTTGTTTCATGTTCCCGGAAGCAGGCGTCTGAAATGATTTTTAGGAAAGCAGCTGGCCTGGTTTTTATCACCACCCCCTTGCTTACACTTTGCCCTGCCTTGCATGAGGGGAAACCACACCATTGGTTCAATCCAACCACCCACCTCCTGGGTGCCTTTGCAGACAGGCAGTTGAATTTGGCTGGAGACAGACAGACAGCCACAGTGACTGGTCTCTTTTTATGGATTGACACTGGGCAGTGGGTTTCTGTGCCCTTAATACTGCTCGAAATCCTACCTCATTTCCCTGGCCCATTCTGTATCTGCCCCCACTTCTGTTTTCTCACTCTCACCCATGGCAACTATTTCTCACCCTTCCTTTTTTTCTAAACCTCCAACCTCCCTTCTTAGCTGATGGCCTTGTTCCCTGTGTAACTGTGTAACTGAATCCAAGGAGAAGCTTCACAAGTTCCGCCATTCCGCCCTTTAGATACTCTGCCTTCTGGCCCATTGCTATCAATCCAGAGTTCTCGGTCTGCCTTAGTCACCTGTGGCTGTATAACAAAACAAACAAAAGAGTAATGAACTTTAGTGCTGTAAAGATAACAAGCATTTATTATCTCACAGCTGCAACTTACAGATGCAACTGAACCAGACAACTCTGGAGGCGGCAGGCAAGGTAACAGTTGGAGCTGTGGTCCTTTGAAGTTTCACTGGGGTGGTTGAGTCTGTTTCCAAAAGGACTCACCCACATGCCAGTTGCCTGGAGGCATCAGCAACTTCCCAGAGGACTGTCCATGGAACTGCTGACTGCTGACGTCTGCTCACAATGTGGCAGCTGGCTTTCCTCAGAGCATGTGGGCCAGGACAGAGTAAGGAAAAGGCTACGTGTCACACACCATCTCTGCTACCAAGTCATGTATGTGAGAAGGCAGGGAGGAGTCTCAAAGTTGTTGTGGAGTCATTTTGTCAGCAGACAATCGAAAATACATCTCCAACACTTCTTCTTGGAGATATCACCTCCACAGTGCACCCCCTTTTCTCCTATGCTAGCTCTATTAAGCATGTCCATTGTTCGACAAAGATGTTGCCATTGTCTTTCATTTGAAAACAAAAAAATAAAGGCCATTCCCCCAGCTAGACCCCTTTTTTCCCCTCTCCTTTTCACATCAAAACTTTTCTGTGACGTTGTAGTTACTGCAACTCTCCCCCCTCTCCTACTCTAATCAGGTGTCCACCTCCAACAATTCATGAAGACGGGGCTTTTCCAGGTCACAATGACCTTAGTTTCCTGTATCGACACAGTGATCCCTCACTCCTTCCTGACACTCATTCTTCCTGTGGCTTGCAGATCACCACAACCTCCTGGTTTCCTTCCAAACCTATTGGGATGTCTGCCTTCTCTCCTCTGTGGTTTCCTGCCCTCTACATCTGATTCATGCTGCAGCACATCAGATCTGGGACCTTGGTCTTTTTTCTTCTGTGTCTACATGTGGGGATTTCGAACTTATGATTTTAAATACCACCTACATGAGCCCTGGTGGTGTAGCGGTTACACTTTGGGCTGAGATTCACCTGCGTAGGCAGTGGGAACCCTTCAGCAGCCCCTAAGGAGAAAGGATGAGTGTTCTACTCCCATCAACAGTTGCCACAGGGGAGGCACTGGCTCGATGGCACTGAGACCCACCAGTGGTTACCTATGGGCTGTGATCTGCAAGGTCGCCAATTAGAAACCCCCAGTGGCTCCACAGAAGAAAATCCAGGACTTTCTACTCTTTCTACTTTCTACTCTTACAAACTTTCTACTCTTTCACCATCTAGGAAACTCACAGGGCCAGTCTCCCCTGTCCTGTGTAGAGGATGGCTATGCATCGACATTGACTCTGTGGCAGAGAGTCGGCTCTTTTGATAGAGGCCCACAACTCACGAATTTACAGCAGCTCTGCACACCTGCCCTAGGAACTCTTAACTTACATCTCCGACGATCCTTTCCAAATCTACCCTTCTCCAGTGTTTGCTCATTCACAGAGACCCAAGAGAGGGGGCTGGACTGCCCCTGGGAGTTTCTGAGGCCGTGACTCTTTTCTAGGAGTAAAAAGCCCTGTCTTCCTCCCACAGAGGGGCTGGTGGTTCGGACTAGTGACCTTGTAGATCGAAGTATGGCAGATCCAAAATCCAGCACATCTACAGTTGAGGGGCCTCTTACCCACCATGCAGCAGCTCTGCACTCAGCATGCCTCATCTCAGCTGATGGCAAACCCTCTCCATCCAATTGCTCAAGAAAAAAAAATCGAGGAGTCAAATCTGCTTCTTCGTTTGCCTTGAATCCCATATTCTCCCCATCAGCAAATGCTTTTATTTTTTTCCTCCGCCAGTTTTACAGCCCTATAATTCACATATCATGCAATTCAATAGTTTGATCACATCCAAAGAATTGTATAACTGGAAAACTCTTTTGATTATTTTTCCCTAAAAAATAATATCTAGCACACAGTCTCTTTCTGCTACCTCCACTATCTGCCTTTATTTAGATGTCACCGTCAGATTTAATCACACTGTTTAAAATTGTATCCTTCCTGTCTGATCTTCCTCACCCTGCTTTAGATCACCCCCTATATATTTGCATATCATCCTACAATATAGTACTTAATTCATTTACTCATTACATTTATAGCTTCTTCTTTTACTAAGTTCCACATAGATGATTATCTTTGTCTGCTTTGTTCACGGGTTAGAGTACAGCCACCTGGAAGCACTCATTATATAGTACATCCCTGGTAAACATTTGGCAACTGAAAGGTGAAAAAAGACCTAAGATTTTTATATGAACAGACATCTCCATATGCTGTGTTGATGTGGACTCATTAAAGGAAAGAG
Source organism: Nesogale talazaci (assembly GCA_004026705.1). Taxonomy (NCBI): domain Eukaryota; kingdom Metazoa; phylum Chordata; class Mammalia; order Afrosoricida; family Tenrecidae; genus Nesogale; species Nesogale talazaci. The sequence continues at coordinate 53,044 of PVJH01010839.1, forward strand.
AAGTTAGTCATGCTTTCACATGCAGGTAATAGGGAGAAATTCTGACTACTCTGAATCGCAAAAGCATGCAATATTTCTCATTGAGAATACTAAGTCTGAAGGTACAGTTTTGGGTCCTAGTACCTCAGGACGAGTGTCTGCGATTTGGGTGAACTGTCTTGGGTACTCACAAATGACTACAGGAGCTCTGGTCATCAAATCATATTCAAGGCAAGGGGAAAGAGAAAGGAAAACAGTAATGTCAGTCGTCAGGGTTTTTTTCATTCATTCATTTATTTATTCATTTGGGACACTGTCCTGACTTGGGTGAGAGTTTATAGCACAAATTAGTTTCCCCTTCAACATTGCATACACATTTCATGGTGCAACAGTAGTCACTGCTATAGCCCCTCAATGAAAGGATGCTTTCCCAGATCTTCCCGGAACTTCTTATTTTCATTTGCCCATCTTTCCTGCCTTTCTAGCCCTCCAAACTCTGCTGTTGTTGTTGTAGTTGTTGTTGTTGTTGGCAGCTGGTATTCTTGTAGTCTTGTGTGGTTGACTCCTGCAAGGAGTACATTGTTCATGGTGTCCTTATTCACTTCATAGACATGCCTATTTTCTGGCTGCCAGGTGATCATCAGGCTCAAGCTGAGTTCCAGGTTTGAAAGATGTTGAAGGGTCTTTGTTTGGGGGTGTTGCACTAGCCTTTGTCAGACCGTTTAGTTTAGTTTCACTTTCTAAAACTGATTTTGAATTTGGTTAACACTTTTTCTCCCACTACATCCAAGACCTGCCATGATTGCCTAGAGTGGCATCATCTAGTTCCGGACTCTGATTAGAGGAGGGTGTTGTTCATGCGGTCCTGTGTTCCTTAGGTCTTTGCTTTTTTTCACTCTTTCTTGTTTTGGTCAGGAAAATCTTCTCTATTCGTAAAGGCAGAGGTGGCTTTGAATACAATCAAACAAATTTGCAATGTATGAAGGAAAGGATAGCTGTGAAATGGCAAATTGCATGAATGGTGGAACCATTTGCTTACCTAGGTCCAAATCAGACAAAAGGGGATCAGATGAGAGAAAATGGGATCTCTAAGGCAGATATATTAAATTGGAGATACTTACCCATCGTTCAAACATAAGTGTCATGTGAGACATACACATCTGAGGATGATAGTAAGAGTTTAGACAAAAAATAGGCATTGGAGAGTCAGGAGAACATGGATAGTATTTCGAGCCCTTATACCAGTCAACGTCACCAGGGAATATAGCTAATGTTCAACATGGCATCAGGGATGAAGGAGAAGAGGCAGAGAAGTTCATGAAAAGCCTAAGAAGTAAAAGGGAGAGAAAATTCCAGAAAATGTGACATAGTTGAATCAGGCAAACAGAACATTTTAAGGAGTGAATTACTTAACCTTCTGGATATTGAATTTTCTCTCCTGCAAAAGGAGGAGAATAAAGTAGGATAAAAGTAGCTCTCATTGAAAGAGACAGAGGGTCCGACTTAAAACCCCTCCAGATTCCTTATCCTTCAGAACTACACACTGCAATGAGCGGCTATCAAAGGAGGAAAAGTAAAATCGAAACTGACTTAGCTTCTTTTGTGATACACAGCGACTTTTGAACAAGCAGACAGACAAAATTAATAACTACATCAACGTAGCTCTCTTGGAGGCTATTTAAGAGGATCAAACCTATAATGTATGCAAATGCTTGAGATAGTGAGTTACCATGTATGTAAGGACAAGTTATCCAGAGAACCAAGTCCAGTAACACCCGACTATACAGCAGGGAGTGCCCCCACTCATCCAATCCCCCAAAACATATTTTTTTCAAAGCTATGTATTTTTTTAACAAGATAACTGTGGTAATTACATAATATATTGTCAATTTGAGACTTAAGAGAAGGGGCGGAGTTTTGCCTGTCAATCAGGTTGTAGCCTGATGACCTCATTTGGGGGCACTAAGGAGATAAATAGCTCACTGCAGGTGGGACACATATAGACTTCCTTCTAGACATTTCTGCAGACAAGACACATGGAGCTATATTACAGCCCTGGAGCTGAAAGTGCCACGTGGAGACTCACTCCAGCACGGAGATGCTTCGACCGCCACAAGACTTTCCATCCATTGGCCTAAGATTCGGTGTTATTGCACATGTTTCATGAGTCCAAAGAGGGCTTTATAGATTGGTATCGGATATATGGGCTAATATTGGACTTGTGGACTTGATCTGGACTGAGCTGTTTTCTCAATATTCAATTGCTATTGTATATAAAACTCTTTCTTGTACACAAACATATGAGTGCCTATGAATTTGTTTCTCTAGTCTACCCAGACTAACACAAAAACTTTACATTACACATAATGCAATTGTAAAATCTGCAATTCCATTATTGGAAACATTTTACTGTTTGGATAACTGACAACACCTCAATTAGCTTTTTTCTTCACCTTTCTACAGCATCAAGTTGTTGTCCTTTCATGTCCCTCTGCATTCCTGGAAACAAAAAAGAAGCCCCACTGAGCAAAGTCAGGTGAATAAGGTGCATGGGGAAAGAGAGACATGCTTTGCCCAAAACTGGCATATTGAGAAGGCTGTGTGAACAGGTGCATTGTCATGGTGGCAAAAGTCAGTCCCAAACCAGCACTTTTTTGGTCACACACTGTTATGCAATTTTTTCAGGACCTATAAATAGAAATCTTGATTAACACTCTGAGCTAATGGAATGAACTCCAAATGCACTAACCCCCTCATATCAAAGAAAAAAAAAGCAAACTAAAAACAAGAGAGCATCACTCTTATCTTTGATTTCACCTGAGGTTTTGTTTGTTTGTTTGTTTGTTTTTTGAGTGAAGTGACAAGGGCATCTTCCATTGACTTGATTGATATCTACTTTCAGGGTAGTAAGAATAGTACCATGTCTTGTCACCAGTAATTACCTTGGAGTGGGGGGAAAGTCTGGATCATGTTGAAGGTGTTCTTTCAGAGTACGGCATATTTCTACTTGATGCTCTTTTTCCTGGTTAGTCAGAATCAGAGGCACAAATTTCACAGTGCACTTTCTCATTCCCAGATATCCTGGTAGAGTTCACTAAACTGACCTCCTCATCTCTTTGAAAGTCTATTGTCTATTGATCTTTGAACATAGGTACATGGATTTTGTCAATACTTTTTCGGGGAAGTTGATGAATGTCCAGAACAAGATTTATCATTGATTGGCATTTCACCTCTTTTGAAATGAGAAAACACTCATAACCTTGAGTATTTCCCATAGCGCTAAACTTGGAAGCTGTGTTCAACATCGCAACAGTTTCTGTGATATTTTTCCCAAGCTGCAAACAAAAGTTCACAGCCACATGCCGCTCTCTTAAATCAGCCATCACAAAGAATGAGGTTCAAATGAAACTGCTTTTATGAAAAAACTCACCGTGACCAGAGAGAACCTTTCTAGGTGACACCACTGGGTGCACTAACTCAGAGTGAGTTGCTCAATACTCGCCTAGCAAGAGACCTATGTACAATGAAAGCTCCATCAGGCAGAATAGTTTTCCTTTCCTTTTGAGGGGTGGGATGCGGTGGTTGGTGGTAACTTCTTGTATAAGAAAGAGCTGTATACCAAGAAGTAATTGTGTTTCAAGTATACGTCCCAGCCCAGTCAAACTCAAGTCCCTAAGTCTGACGTTAGTCCATAAGTCCCTCCTCAGACTCATGTTGCAGCATACCATTGATGAGGAATGGTGAACTGGGAAGTAGAAGGATCTCAGGTCAGTTGATCCAGTCATACGGATCCAAGGTCAGGGGAAACAGGGTCCCAGCAGCTCTCAAGATGGGGTGGCCCACATAGGACCACCCCTCAAGGCAGGCAGAAAGGCAGAGGAGCTGAGAGAGAGGTCATTCCCAGAGTCCTTCAGTTTCATACAAAAGCCATCCCCCCAAAGAGATGTCAACATGCTGCCACTTTATTGATGTATTTGACTCTACACCTAGTCAGAAGTGTTTAGTTGGCATAAGGCCTAACTTACCACACCATGTCAGATTACAACCATTGTCTGTTCTCATTAGGTCATGTTGCCAGACCCATAGTAGAAAAGAAGTTGCCAAGTAAACGTCTCATATTCCATCTGGTTTATGGTGCCTCAGTATCACAGATAACCCCTTGTCTGAAAAACCTTTATGCAGGATGAATAGAGCAAATATTGATTTTGTTTTATCCTGGAATGCATATAACTCAAGGGCAAGGGAGAGTGAGCTTGTGAATATTAAAAACTGTCAATGTGCTGCTCATATTAGTAATAAATGAATGAACACATTAATGAACGGATGAATCAATTGAAGCGAAATGACATGATGTCTGTTCCAGGGAAGCATTACAAAATTTATGAGTGTATGTGTGAGTGAATTACCCAAAGGCAGTTAATATAGTTGGTTCCAGAAGGGTAGAGTGGAGTCAATATTGCTCTAACACCACAGATGGAACCACTGCCCAGCAGCCACCCCCTCACCACTATCAGAAAGCTGGATTCTCCCTGAAAGAAGGAACTTAGAAGACAGCCTCTGCTTTCTGAGATTCCTGGTGGTATAAATGGTTAAATATTTGACTACTATTTATAAAGTTGGAGGCTTGAACCTGCCCAGAAAACAGGCCTGGTGACTTACTCCTAAAAGATCATAAGCTTAAAAGCCTATGGAATAGTTCTCCTCTGCACACAAGAGTCAGAAACCATTTGATGGCATTTTACAACAGCAACAACTCGTCCTTTGAGAGAGTGAGGTCATCTTACAGATCAAGGCCAGGATTCATTGCTAAGCACTTCTTGGAGCTGGCATCATACCTTCATGTATCTTGTGGTCGTTACATAATTCTGTGTCAGCTTGAAGATAGGAAAGTGTAGGGATGGAGTCAAGCCTGTCAATCAGGTTACAGCCTGATTGTGCCTCCTTGTGGACATGACCTTCTTATAAGATGGTCCAAGAACCTCTCCCCTACTTCTCTCTCTCTGCCATCACCTTCCTGTTGATGCCACATGCGGACCTACTGGAGTCCTGGAGATATATCTGCCACCATTGGATTCACAAGACTTTCCACCCACCAGCCTGTGATGTTTCTGCATTCTGCAACATTGCATGTGGCTTCTTGAGTCTAAAGAGGGACTTCAGAACCAGTATAAAACTTGTGAATTTCCACCAGGGCAGTGATGCCTAAAAAAAATAAAAAAAATAAAAAAAAAAAAAACTTGTGAATTTGAGTTGGGCTGGGCTGGGATGTTTTATTGATGCCTAATGACTTTTTTTTTTTTTGGGGGGGGGGCATCACTGCTCTCCGGCGGTGGGAGTAGGAGACCCAGCCCCACTACTGGAATTGAACCTCCATCCCAGTGGGCCGCAGTCCTGCGCACAACCACTACGCCACCAGGGCTTAGCCCGATGCCTAATGACTTTTTGATATAACTCTCTCATACAAACAAATGAGTGTTCTTGGATTTCTTTCTCAGTCAAGCCAGCATAATACACTTGTCAACCTGCACTTCTACAAGTCTGGCCATCATACAGACTCCAGTGCTGATGGGGCAGAGACATAAGGGCAGCAAGGAAAGTAGGTAGACAGGAGAGAGAGAGAGAGAGAGAGAGAGAGAGAGAGCCAGTGTTGGGCTCCAGAAAGTAAAAGCAGCTGATGGAAAGGAAGGAACCTCCCACTCTCACCCCATGTCTCATGCTGGTTTTTCCAAAATGTGCACTTTTATTTGGAAAGATATTTGACCCTCTTCTCTTCAGTTACCTCAAAATTTTTTATAGGCAATGTGAATTCATGGCTTTGGGCCAAAGAGCTCAAGCCCACATTCACATTAGGAAAGATGTAGTCACTTAGAGTCAAGTAAATGTAAATTAGAGGAGAAAAATCAAGGTGCTGTCTTTGGAGGTGAGAACGGTAGAGGATTTATGGTGTTTATAAGGTAAGCAGTCCTGAACTTCTAAAGGCAGACTTCTTTATCTCATCTACTCTTTCTTCTTCTACTTTTTTTTGCCCTTCCTGTTTTTCTGACAGACTGCAAGGAATACAACCCTGAGCAAATCAGTGGTGGTGACAGAATCGAAGACGTACGTATGACTCGTGTAGAGCTGTCCTGATATTTGGTAGCTGAGAGCCATTCGGCAGTGCTTAATTTTCCAGGCTCCTTTTCCGTTTGCTGCTGAGTGACTGATGTTCAGACTTCAGGGGCCATGGTTGAACAGTTATATGACCTAATTTAAACTTGTTTTTAAACAGCAAGAAATGTATACTGGGCCGAAGAATCCATCTTGTAGCTGCCCAGAGCCATTTTTTCATGATTACTCTTTTATGTAGCGTCCCTGGAAGGCCGTCCATTCCTCCAACAGAGGGAGCAAGGGCTCCCACCAGGAAGGCTTCCGCTGCCCATCAAACACATATTAGAAGCACTGCTCTGCAATCTGAAAAGCTTCAATCTGTTGCACCCTTTAAATCTTGGCTGGTGACGGCACGGCCTAACAGATCGTGTTCCCGGGGTGCTGCTGGCGTTACTGATAAGATGAAGAAGCAGGGACGCAGGCTCTCTTGCTAGGGTGTGGAATTCAAGAAGTCCTGGTCAAATTTTTAATGTTTGCTAAATGGAAAGGGAAATAAGATTCTATCCTCCGGTGCCCACCCAAAATTGAATGATAGTCCTGCCATGCTTTAAAGCAAGAAGAAATTATAGCTTCAAGTTCAATTTCATATAGCCTCTGGAGAAAGAAACCCAAAAGCAGAAAAGAGAATCTCTCATCAGGACCAGGGATTTCGGCTGCTGGCTCTTCCTCCCCGCCTATCTGAGGCGGGGGAACAAGGGATGATACTAAGGTTCTTTTATTTCCCCTTTCAGTATCGTAGGAGGCACTGTGCATCTGATTCAGGGTAAGCTGTGTCTCCCCCAAAGTCACTCCTGCACCTGTAAATAGGAGTCTCTGAGTAAAGCGGGCTTTTTGTGATGCTCATGAGGTCATTCCAGAATGGGCTGGGTCTAAACCTAATCACTTCTGAGTCATTATAAGGGAAGTCAAATGTAGAAAGAGGAGCATACACTGGGGCAAAGGAAGCACCACGTGAGAACCTATCTACATACAAGGCAGGACCAGGGATCGCTGGCAAGCTCGAAACCAAACTCTCTGCCATCGGGTGGAAGCAGATACCTCGTGACCCTAGAGCACAGACTAGAACTGCCTCTGTAAGTTTCTGTGTGAGTCTGGGTAGACTAGACAAATTCATAAACACACATATGAATAGAAGAAAGAGTTCTATTAAAAAGGTCATTGTAAATTAAGAAAGCATTCCAACCCAGTCCAGTCCAAGCCCAGAAGTCTGATATTGGCCCATATTGTCCGATGCCAGTCTGTAAAGTCTTCTTCAGACTCATGAAACACGTGCAATGACGCCGAATGTAGGATGATCACCAGCCAGATGAGTAGAATGCCTTTGGATCCAGTGGCATTGTAAACACCTCAGCCCTGACAGGGGTCTTGAAGTGGTTTCCCCAGCTTCAGAGGTCTGGTTGCATCCATGTGGCTTGTCCGGTTCAGGGCACTAGGAAAGCTCCACGTGGCTTCTCCTCAGGGATGTCTTGCAGGGAGGCAGTCTTGTCAGTTGAGTCTCTCAGACAGCGAGTGTTGCCACTAGAAAGTCTCTAAGAACTGAACTGAGAGAGACAGCGTCTCTGTCTCCAAGAAGAAATGACCACATTTCCCAGAATTCTCAGGAGAAGGCCATGGCCACACAGAGGTCTCACTGGCTATCTCCAGATTGACAGACTAGATTCCACCCCTGTACTCTTTTTTTTAAATATACATTTAATATACATTTTATTGGGGGCTCTTACAGCTCTTATAACATTCAATCCATCATTCATGTTAATCACACTTGTACACATGGTGCCACATTCATTTTCAAACATTTTCTACTTGAGCCCCTGGTATAAGCTCCTCTTTCCCCCTTTCCTCTAGTTCTCTTTTTTAAATTCCAGCTCCCCATATTTCCCCTCCCCCTTTGCCCTCCCCCATAACCCCCTAATAATTACAAATTATTATTATCTCTTCATATCATGAAGATCATGAGATCATGATTATCTCTTCATATCATGAAAGTGGGTCACCTCACCCACTCTCCCGCTGTCCACACCCCAGAGAGGTCACATGTAGATCCCTGAAATTATTCCCCCTTTCTACTCCACCCTCCACGCTCCCAGTGTCGCCACTTTCCCCACTAGTCCCGAGGGATCATCTATCCTAAATTCCCCATGTTTCCGACTCCAGTGTACGTCCCCTGGTCTAGCTGAATCTGTCTGGTAGAATTGGGAGAATGATAGTCGGTGGGAGGAAGCATTTGAGAACCAGAAAAAAGTTGCACGTTTCATTGCTACTACACTGTACCTTGAGTGGCTCATCTCCTTGCCGCAACCTCTCTGCAGGAGAATGTCACTTCACTTAAACCCCTGTACTCTTAATCCTCAAATTGACACCAGATTAGATGACTGCCACAGTAGACTGTAAATCTTCTGTCTCATCTTCCTCCCTCTGAACAGCTGGTGATTTTGAACTACTGACCTTATAGTTAACAAGGCAAAGCATCAGCCACCATGGCACCAGGGGTCTGGTAGACACCAGAAGCTAGAAGAAAGACACTCAGAAGTCATCCAGCAGATCCACTGAGACTCCTGCTTGGACGTTAGGTCTCCCAAACTGAGAGAGAATACAGTTTTGTTATTTAAAGACACATGCTTCTGAATTTAAAAAAAAAAAAAAAACATGATTCAAATGTAAATGGCGATGACTCCAGAATTTGTTCTCTCAACACATGGTGCTAGGGCTGATCCCTGGGCCCTCCTAGCAGCTGCGTTCCTAAATTGGGCTATGATGGCATCTTCCTTCTCTTTGTCCTGCTGCACTTTGGCAGATCTGGCCACCCCTTGGGCTCAGGCACTGAGGATGGCACAGCAGAGACAGGAGGACAGCAAGAAATGCAGAGAAGCAGGACAGAGACAGCTGGTGCTGGGCCCAGGAGAAGAAACACACCCCCCTGCGGGGAACATGACAGCTGATGGAAAGGAGGAAAACACACCTCGTGCCCCACACTGGCTTTTCCGAAAGCTGTTCACTGTCACGAGGAGAGAAATTCCACCCCCTTCTCCACAGTCACCCTCCAATGTTTTAGAAAGAAACCAAAAGAATGCAACTGGCAGGACATGAACCAAATAGCAGACCAAAATCCACCTTAGGAAATAATATGTCTAAGAATTTAATTTTTGTCCACCATACGGAAACATCAACAACACAACTGTTTTCATATGCTGCCAATGATTTACTGACTTCAAATATTCCAGCTCTATTCAGGGAGTGAGCAAGTCCATTGGTTCCCTCTGGGGTGTGTTCAGAAGGAAAGCCTAAGACCTATGGTTGAATGTCAGTTTTGACTCATGGTGACATCATGTATGTCCGAGCAGCACTGGGCTGCAAAGCATTTTCAGTGGCTGATTGCTGGCAAGGAGATCACCCAACCTCTCTTGAGGCATTTCCGTGTGGACTCAAACCTCCCTCCTTTGTGTTGGCAACTGAGCACCTTACTGTTTGCACCACCATGGACTCCTGGTAAAGATGACAGTGAGACAAAATTCTAACAGGTAAGAATGTGCATCAGTAGAACAGCCAATTGCAGGGGGTGAGAGGTTCATCATGAGGCAGAGAGAAGCAGAAGCTAGAACCCTGGTTAAAACTTGACTGCACAACAAACATCCCTGCTCTGTCCACTGTCAGTGAGTGATTTCACAGTGGCCCCATATAGTGTCTCCAACTCTGTAAATCTTCACAGGAACAAACAGTCTCATTGATCGCCCATGAAGAGGTTGACGGATTTGAACTATCGACCTTGTGGTTAACAGCCTACCACCTAACCCACCTTGCTGCCAGAGCTCCTTATAAACCACTGGAAAGTTTTTAAATGCCGGTGTTTGGGTCCCACTGCCAGAAATCTTTATTTAAATGATATAGAGTGCTGCCTTGACTTCAGGGAATGTGGCAGTCATGTACTCTGATGCCAATTTGATTAAGAATGTTGGGGTGGAGTCTAGTCGATCAATCTGGAACTAGCCAATGAGACCTCTGAGACCAAAAATCTCACGATATTTCCCCCATGGAAGTGAGAGGCTGTCACTCAGTCATTTAGAGGTGCTCTACTGACAAAACACAAAACTCAGTCCCTTGAGACGCGCGACTGACAAAACAACATGGCAGCATGCTGATAGATCCTGAGTCCTGGTACATGGAGGAGCTGGAGGAGAAGCCATGTGAGCTTATCCTGATGGAACCAGACCTCTGAGGCCAGAGCAGCCACATGGAGACTGCTGCCAGTGCTAAGATGCTTGGGGTGGCACGGAGAGACCAGTGCTGATATGTTTCTACCACCACTGGATACACAAGACTCTGAACCCACTGGCCTGTGACTGTCCTAACATCATTGCATGTGCTTGATGAGTCTGAAGAAGACTTTATAGATTGGTATTGGACATATGGGTTAATATCAGACTTAAGGACTTGGACTGCACTGGACTGGGTTCTTGTATATAAACCTCTTCCTTATGTGCATATGCATGTTTATGAATTTGTTTCTCGAGTCTACTCAGACTAACACAGGGAAGAAGGGGTGCAGCATCCCAGTGAGTGGAATGAATTTGAGACCCTCTGGGCTAGGTGCTTCTTCAGAGATGCATGAGGGCAGATAGACACTTGCTGTGAGCAGGTGGTTGGTGTAGCTTATGTCCACAGTCTCTTTCTCTTTTTTTTCCTAAAGATTTTATTGGGAGCTCATACAACTCTTATCACAATCCATGAATACATTTACTGTGTCAAGCACAACTGTACATTTGTTGCCTTCATCATTCTCAAAATATGTGTCTTCTACTTGGGCCCTTGGTATCAGCTCCTTGTTTTTCCCCTTCCTCCATGCCCCTCCCTTATGAACCCTTGATAATTTTTAGATTGCTATTATTTCATCATGTCTTACACTGTCTGACCAAAGTCTCCTTTGATACCAAAATCTTTGGCTGCTAACTGAAGCCCTTCACGATATATTGGTTTATGGTGGCTATAGATGACTTTATGATCAATTATTAATGAAAGAGGACGACAATGTTTTATATTTAGCAAAGTAGCAAGCTGTAAGAAACAAAAGACCACAGTTACTGTATTGGATTCCTGTCTTTTGAAAATTATGTTTAAGGAAAAAAAGAAGAAGAAGAAGAAGAAGAAAAGGCATGGTAAATTTAGAATGCTATTAATCCAGAAACACCTCTTCTCTCCTGGTGCTAGATTCTGACACACCGGAACATGAAGAGATTTAAAAAACTAATAATAACGCTGCACAAGAATATACTTGCACCCTGAACAGCTGATATGTTTGTTTCAAGGGAGAAACAATCTTGGAGTTAGAAGAATATTCCAAAAGAAAGCAGAGAAAGGATTCTGGTGTGTGTGACTGCCAGTTGGAAGGCAGGGGGCCAGTGAAGAACCAGTTCGCTTTCTGTTTGATATTCCTGCCAACTTGTATCATTTTTCTCAGTCAGAGATTTAAGTATCGTGTTTTGGCAGAAACTCCCAGAATCTATTCAAACCACAGTATGAACTTCACACATTGGCCTGTAGTCATCCCACAAAGGGATATAAAACCATCATTACCATTGGACGTGCAAGGCTGGGAACACTAGAGTTTCTGGGGGGTGGTCCAAGGTTCAAGGAGTTCGCCTGTGGAAACCAGCCCTTGCTCTGGTTTTTGCTCCCCATGATCCTGCTGTGTGACTTTGTACAAATACGGTCTCCCTCGGAGCTCCAACAACCTTAGAAGTTAAGCAAACACAGAAAGGCTGAGTCACTTCAGAGGAGGCATTGGGAAGTTCAGAGTGACTCCGAAGGGGGCTTGCACTTGCAGCACAAGATGGAGCTCAACTGTGTCCTCCTGATCCTAGGCCAGGAGTCCAGAGAACTTTTCGCTTGATCCCATCTTATGGTCCCTGCTCCAGGAAAGACTGAAAGACAACAGATCGAAAGGAGGGTTAGCACCAGTTCACAGGTACCGCTTTAAGCGTGATGTTTGACAGTTTGTGCCCAACCCCCATCTCAAAAATCTGTATAGAAAATGACATTATTCCTCTGTGAGGTCAGAATCTTAATATGACCTATTGGTGGAAAATCCATTTCGAACTGCCAGCATTAAAAAGCTGGAGCTGGCTGAGCCCCAGTGGCGTAGTGCGGTACTGCGGCCCACTGGCTTGGCGGTTCAAATCCAGCAGCAGCTCTCCAGGAGCAAGGCTGGGCCTCCCACTCCCACCAGAAGACAGTGATGCCACCCCCCCCCCCCAAAAAAAAACAAGCAAACAAAAAGGCTGGACCTGGAGCAGAATGAGTAGGCCAGCTTTACAGCTTCTTCATTTGTAGGGGGAGCTAGGAAATCTGGACCCCAGAGGAGAGAAGTGTGAGTGGAGAAGAGGAACAGGGCCCGGGCTGTGAAATGTCCACTGCTCCATGAGAGTGGATCTTGATGGCCCCCAAAGTGTTGAAATTGGCTCACAGTTTGCCTCTGGAAGGTCAATAAATGATGGAGTGAAATCAGAGAAGGCAATTGTTGCTGAATCATCCACAAGCCTGAGATCCTGCAAATGACTGGCAAATGAGAGGGAGGCTGGGAAAAGGAGGTCAGTACATCACATATTCACTCATCAAAGAGGGATCTTACTTAAATCTACCATTGGGAAAGAAAGGAAATAACTATCCTAGTAGAAGATTATATCCTATGAAAACTGTTGACTGAAGATTATGCTCACAGAAAGACTGGACACTATTGTCTATATTTTCTCAACCAACAATTTGGCTTCTATAACAACCTGACACATAGCGTCTCTCGAACTCTCCCATCATCTGAACAAGGAAACGTCTTAGTTGAGTCCTTCTTTCTCACCCTAACCTGAAAGTTTCTTAATCTAGTCTTCTCTGCCCACCTTCACCTATACATCCCCCAGCATCTTACTCTGGCCCCGACGTACTCCACCACTGAACCTTAAATCAACCATCCCCTAGTGGGACTAACTCTCTCTGACTGCACTCTCACTGTCCTTGCCCATTGAGGTCATGCAATCGCAAACCATGTTTCCCCGAGACCCAAGCCCATCCAAATCCAGCCCCAACTAATGTCTACAAAGTCACCATTTGTTTTTCTCTGCCCAGTCTTCACTTCTGTGCCCAGCACACTTGCTAGCCCCCTTTCTGTCCACAGCATCTTGCCCTCCTAGCCTCTGTAGTGCTTATCCAGCTCCACTGAAATGTTTTATGCGTCATTTTCTTTCACTGCTCTGAGAGCTCCCTGGGAGTAGGGATAGTGTCTTTAGCAAGTCCATATTCCTAGGACCAACATAGGCCAACCACACAGCACACTCGGTGAATGTTGGGTCTTACTGGTAAAAGAGCGTGGAAATATGCCTCTTTGGTAAGTCAGAGGTCAGAAACACACTAGCAGTTTTTTGTGGCTCCACCCATGACTGTGTTTGCAGTGTCTTTCCCCAGGCATCTCCAAGTACCCAACAAGCATTGTGTCATTAGGCCTATGGACATTCCCACAAGAGAGTCAGAGAAAGCAAAAACATCACTTTATAGATCATTTAGTAGGTCAGTGGATGTGTAGCTAGATTTGCTTCTAGTCAGACCCTACTTCTGGGGTCCACCATTCTAGAGTTGTGGAATTCTAGAACAAGAAAGAAACCCAAAGACTCACCTGCCAGACAGTTCCAGGTAGCAGGACATATGAATCCTCCTTAAGCGGTTTCTGATGTTCCTATCATTTGTCCAAAGCTGAAGATTACAGCCATCACACAATAATAATCGAATGCTTCCCTCTCACACCCTTCCCAGGCAGTCCATTTGTAACCCGTCTCTCTCCTGCTGCCATGTGTCAGTTTCTGAGTTGATGGACATAAAGCCGCTATGATGTGCCCAGCTTATCATAGCCCTCTTATTGTTTGTAGCCACTTCTTCTCTCCTCCCTTGTCTTTCACTTCTGAAAGGAGAAAGAAAGAAAGAAAGAAAGAAAGAAAGAAAGAAAGAAAGAAAGAAAGAAAGAGGAACCCTATTCTTTTAAGCTCCATTCATAGGTCCTTCACATCATTTTCATCAAAAGTTTTCACCACCTTCTATTACAGCTTTTTCCAGTTTCATTAGACCAAGTAGAAATGGAGCACCTATTAACATTCCTGCTGACCTATACCGTTCAATGGAATGTAGTTTAGGGAACAGAACTCCGTGGTGTTTGCACATTTCTTTTTAAATACGAGGATAAAAAATTTGATGCAATATCCTTGTAAGCCTATCACTTGTGTCACATGCAGCATAAAAATGACTCCGCAGCCTTTGCAAGGTCAGCTTTCTGTTTAGATAGCCGTTACTGCAATTGTCTCTGTAACCATGGATGCACAATGCCTCCTCATACTTAGAGGATACTTGTGTTTTTATCGTCTTGAATAATTGTTGAGCTTTTGTTCTGTTCTGAATAACAATTGAGTTTGGGGGTTATTTTATTGCAGATAGCATCTTGATTGGGTTCTGACTAGGGACCATTTTTCCCCTCTAATGTTTTCTAATCACTTTAAATTTCATTTTTCTGAAGTCATAGCAACCACCCCCTCCCTGTCACCCAGACCTTTCCACCTTTCTCATTGGTGTTACCTGGATGGTGTTATTAGGATGCTATTAAATATGCCACCCCCAAAGTCAATTTTATCTTATTCTGAAATATTAAGTAACTTGAGTGGGAAGTTTCCTGATAAATGTCAGCAGACATTTATTTCACATTTGCTGCATGTTTAACCCTGTGAGAGCTTTTGAAGTTCCGGTCACCTTGGAAAGGTAGCTCATGAAGAGTTACTCATAGTAGGAGGAATTACATGAATCAAAACATGAAAGTCATAGGAAAAAAATTAAGTGTCATACAAGCCATATGGCTAAAGATATCAAGACTGGACTTGATTTATGATATGAAGGTTTGGGAGAATTTAGGTCTTTAAAGTGATGAAGAAGTGATGAAATGGACCGGAGAAGCAACAGTAGCTGGAAATTTACTTTAGAGCTGGTGTCACGAGAGACTAGTCCCTGGAGAAGGACCTCATGTTTGGTAAAGAAGAGAGGCAGTGAAAAGCAGAACTCCCTCTGTGTTAGTCCGGGTAGACTAGAGAAACAAGGCAGACTCATGACTATTGAGAAAACATCAAGTCCACAAGTCTGATATTAGCCCATATGTCCGACAGCAAACCACAAAGTCCTCTTCAGACTCACGAAACACATGCAATGATGCCAAATGCAGGAAGATCACAGAAAGTCCTTGGATCCAGTGGTGGTGTAAACATCTCAGTGCTGACAGGGGTCTCTACAGGGCTGCTCGAGTACCCAAGGCTGCATCCTGGTAGGTCCATGTGGCTTTTCTGCAGGGATTCCCTATAGGGAGCCAGTATTGTCAGTCCAGTGTCTCCAACGGACTGAGTGAGTGAGTCTCTCACAGCTAAGGGGGAAATACAACCGGATTTCCCAGAATTCTCAGGAGAATGTCATGCCCACACAGAGGTCTCATTGACTAGCTCTAGACTGACAGGCTAGACTTCACCCCTAAACTCTTAATCCTCAAATTGACACCAGGTTAGGTGACTGCCACACCCTCCAAGAGATGGATTGACACAGGGCTTCTAACCACAACTGAGCATAAGGAGAGCAATCGTGAGGGCGGTGCCGGGCTCAGGCCTGTTTTCTCTGTCATGCATGAAGCGAGGTGACTCTGGGTTGGAACTGACTCGGTGACACCAACCAACAAAGCCTAAGGCGGCAGTGTGCTGCTGTCCTGCAGAGTCAGTATGAGTCGGAATTGACTCAATGGCAGTGAGTTTCGAGAGCTATGCGTGACTAAAAACGTCGCGTGTATCAGTGACTCCGTACTATAATCAGATGTGTCTGAGTCGGACACGCCCAACTGGTTTATGCCTACAACCGGGGCAGGGACTATCGCAAATGTGTTCTTGGGCATCCAGTGATGTTCAGAGTTCCTGGTCAATAACTCATGTCCATTAAGTGTGTGTGTGTGTGTGTGTTTACATAATATTTTACACTTAAAAACTGGTTTGAGTGAAAAAGCAGCTTTGTGAGCAATGGTGATTCCATTTAGGATACGGAGGTTTCTGAAATGCAGCTGAGCAATGTCCATTTCATTAGGTGGGATGCCCTGATGCCTGGGTACAGGGGTGGCAGGATATAGTACGTGGAATCTTGATCTGGCGACCGTGCTCAGAAGTAACTAACAGAAAGCAAAGAGGGAGCTTCAGGTAAAGGGAAATGATTGTTTGATGTTCTAGCTATCTTTCATTTCTAGCCTTCCCCTCTCACTCAGGCTTCTCGAAAGCTCAGCCTTCCTTTGACCTTTCTGTGTCTTCTTCACCTCTCTGTCCTTCAGCTCACACTGTCTTGTCTTCTATCCACAATTGACAGCATTTAACTCATTAATGTCTCTGAAGTATTTAACATGATTAGCATTTTACCATTCAAAATACATGTATTTAATCCTAGTTCACACACCTCTCTGATGGTTTCTTCTCAGATCATATAACATGAGCTACCCTTTAAAATATGTGCATAAAATATGTGCAATTACTGAAAGGAATATATAAATGATCCATAAATGCAAAGAAATTGCAACTAATCCCAATCCCCCCTTCCAGAGATAATGAGCGTTAACACTTTAATGAACATTACAGCTGACTATAGGAGAGTGCTTCAAAAAGTTTATGAGAAAATGGAATTTAAAGCATTTTAATGAACATTCTTCCAATCTATGTTTACAAGACCATATAGCTGACTATAAGAGAGTGCTCCAAAAAGTTTATGAGAAAATGGAATTTAAAGATAGTGGAATTTTTCCATAGACGACTAGATGCCCACTCATATGGAGAGAAAGTCACAAACATTGGATCCTATATACTCCTTTTTAATAACTTGTATTATTTTCCTAAAATAATTATAGTCATCAATGGTGATAAATCCATATAATTTTGATAGGAGTATTAGTGCCCTGGAGTATGAATGTTAAAGTTGGGCTGGAACAATGTTGCCAGAAATGTTCCTATATATCTTTTCATCATTTTGCCCCTTTGGGGATAACTTTATCTTTACACTTATTTTAATAAACTCCTTCCCCCTTAAAATTTTCGATTGCACATTATACATTCTCATGGACTATCTCTTTTGTCCATAGACTCTAATTTCTCCTAGTTCCCACACCTCTCTGACGGTTTCTTCTCAGATCACATACCACGAGCTACCCTTTAAAATATGTGCATAAGTAAATAGAACTGTGTGCATATCTCAGATTGCTCCTCTTTTTCATTTTATGTTCTTTTCCCCATCAGTCTCTTTTACTTCCACAGTTTAACAACTACATCCACTGTAACAACTTGCAGTGAAAGCTGCACTTTCTTTCTTTCTTCCTTTGGTTATCCCTCAGTTCTTTCCTGAAAGTCAGATAGAGGTCTAGTGGCTGCTGCACTTACCTGGCCCACCTAGCTCATCTATTAGTATCTTTACTTTACCATCAAACCATCTGGCGTTCGCTTACATTCAGCCTATCAGACACCCCAGGCAAAAGAGTAGGGATCCTCCTTATTCGTTCACCTCCCTCATCCCCGCAAACCCAATCAATCATGTGGTGTAAATTTTACCTCCTAAATTTTTTATGAAATCCTTAAGCTATTTCTTGAAAAGCCACCGGAGGATATGCTTCACCAAGACATGGATGTCAATCAAAAGAAGGGACTAGAGTAACCCTGATCTAGAAGCCTCAGACAGGAGCAAGAAAAGGAAATTTCCAGGGTGATAGAGAGCAGTTTGGGGGCAATGCTCTCCCACAGGCCCAGAAAGAGCCAGTCCAAGGTTAAGGAGGACGCTAGAGGAGCCCAAGGAGAAAATGAAACCGCGACAACATGTGATTCGTGTGAACCTGCTGGGAGATGCGATCACAGTTTGGCCATCACGGGGGGATGACTGGCCGTTGCTTCAAAAAGACAAAGACATTCCAGAAAGAAGCTGTAGTCACTCACATTTACATGGTTCAACTCTGAGTCATAACTCAAAAATACTGCTGTCAGCATAGAATGTTGATTAAATTTAAATAAGATAGGACTACACTGGAAAAAATAATAGAAAGAATAGTGGTGTGTGTGTGAGAGAGAGAGAGAGAGAGAGAGCACTCACAGTACCTAGTTCTCATTACACCTTTAGGGCATGTATCTTGGTGACTCCCACTGTCATTGAGGTGATGCCGAGTCATAACAATCCTGTAGGGCAAGCGAGACTTGCTCCTGTGGGTCTCTGAGACGGGAACGCTTTATAGGAATGGTAAGTCCATCTTTCTACGGAAGAGTGGGTGGGAATTTTCACCTGCTGGCCTTTTCGTGAGCAGCCCAACGTGTAACCACTGTGACTCCAGGGTTCCTTATATCCTTATCAGAAGGGAAATATCAAGAAGAAGCGATTAAAGAAACACACGCACACACAGAAAAGAAAACCACCAAAGAGGCTGAAAGATGTTGCCTCAAAGAAGATGGAAGCAGAAGTGTGAAGAGCTCGTAAAGGGAACCACTAGAGCACCCCCTAAGCCCCAGTGAAACTACGTGCTTTTTTTAAAAAAAAAAATCATTTTATTGGGGGCTCGCACATCGTTTTTCACAATACATACATAAAC